>UCOM01002426.1:0-26343 GCA_900474385.1 Ormyrus pomaceus | reverse complement strand
AATATTTGTAATTACTCTTACACTTAGTATAGTAGTTTTTATTTTTGAGCTAATGTTTTTTAAAATTGCTCGCTAAACTTCGTTTTTCCGATTCTATTTTACTTTCTATGTACATTCTATTTTGCGTTTTAAAGTTTCCTCTAACAAGGGACGTTTTCAATAATTGCCCATATATAGATTTCGTAAATAAATATGTCATACCTTCACGGTAGTGCTCCCTGATATTTTTCAATTTCAAAATGGGCTTTTGTACCATTTGCATTGATTCTACGTGAGAACATAATATACCTTATTTTTTAATCTTAATTATCTTCTGATGAGATTAAAAATTCCCTCTTTCAATGCACTTTTGTGATTTTTGTGATTATATAGCTGTGGATTGGGATGATATTTATCTCTTTTGAACTTGCGCATAAGATTTGCAGCAATGATTTTGGGAAATAAAACTTTTAAAGCAAATTTGGTTGATATTCTAAATGAAAATGTGTTTGAACAAAATTGTAAGAATTTTGTTCCTACTAATTTGTAAAATTTAATTACTGTACTTGTTGCTAAATAAAAATATTTTATTTGTCATATTGTTTTGAAACATTGCCCTCCACTCAAATTGATTCCTTTCTTTCTTACTTTTGTTCAAAAAATATTACTAATTTTTTTTCCAGTATACTGGTAAATTATTACAGTAAGTTTGTAATATGAACTGTATTATTCTTTAGAGCTAGTAATGTTATTGAAATTATTGTCGGAACAGTTTCAGCATCAAGTAGAGTAAGCCAATACTACAACTTTCTTCGTAAGATCCTTATACTCATCTCTGGTAAGGTGATCAAAGAAAGCTACATATTATTTGCTTAATTTCTTATTTTAAAAGATGTTAAAAATAACTCTTTCGTTTTTTTTTTTGGTAAAGATATACTATACTATGTAATAAGTAAAGGTATAAATAAAATTAATATAATCATAATTTATCACAGAAATATATATATTAAACATTTTTACACAAAATACATTTGACGAAGTAAGTCATAGCTATCTTTGAAATTACATATTAACCCTTAGAGTACCGAGATTTCAAAAATTATAAGAGCTTAGTATTTACACTGAAATGAGTTCTGAAGTCCCCTACTTAGAAAACAGTCGTAGTCGAACACTGATGAGCCATGCCGGTCGGCTACGATATATTACAATTTCAAAATTTTCAACATTTTCAAAAGATCGTTAAAGAGATATTATCATTGTTGATAGAGTTTCTAAAGTAGACATTTTTTAAAATCTAGTTTAACGTCGTTTATGCTGCCGTACGGTATGCTTAACAGTGACGAGTGTTGTCGGTGCCTTTTGGTAAACGAAGCACGCGTATTTTACTACAATGGTACTTGTTTCGATCGGCAGAGACTTAATTTTACTTACTAAAATAAAATTGGCTATCGATCAAGTGCACACGTGATCCCGCACCACGATCGGTAGGTGTAAGTTCCAATCCATGACCGAAAAATCCGGCAGACATTTCTTAAAAATGCCTCCGAAAATTTCGGATTGACGAAGATTCAACTAACACCCTAAACAATGTTTGTCTTGGGAGACAAGGGGTAGAAAATAAAATCAGTAGTTTTTCTTCAATAGTATCAAGATGAACCCTTAAAGGAACTGAAAACTATCATAATTTTCATAATTTTTTCAGATGTGTGCATTAAAAGTATAATATATTATATTATAACGTCTACCGACGTTATGTCGGTACTTTAAAGGTTAAAAAGGCACGCAAAAATGTTTTTGCATTGAACAAAATGCAAGAAGCATCAACAGGTATTTTTGGTGTACAATTTTGTATAGTTTTTCTAATATCTGTGATTACATATAGCTAAAATATAAAAGCTTAAATTAAGTTTTAAAATTCAAAATACTCGACTCAAAAATATTTTTGAGATGTTCACATTCACTTTACACACGCCACACATGTAAGTACTTAGTCTCTGAACATGCATAATCTTGTAAGTACGTGAAATAACATATTAAATTAAATACCTCAAAAAATTCATATAAGATTTCTTAGAAAGTGAGTATTAAAATAAAAATTATATAAAATGTTTCTTATAAAAACTAATTTGTCTACGTGTAAATTTCATCCTAAGTACTTTTGTCCGTTTGATCATCAGGAACTGAAACTGATGAGTCAGTTGGTAAGTCTTTCCTAAAGGCCTGTAACAATAGAATTAATGCTTTAATTATTAAAGTGTTTTTAAAAGCGTAAAATTTAAAATGTTTAGAAACTTACTTGCTCGGCGATCATTTTTAAATGCTGCGCCATAGCATTTCCAGGTTTTTGCACCATTTTCGAAAAGTAGCCGTCATTTATCTGCAACAATGTATGTGGATGGTCGTACTCGACGGCCTCGCCGTGATCCATAACCAGGACCTTGTCACTATCCATAATCGTATTTAGCCTATGAGCTATTGTCAGCACCGTGCAGTCCTTAAACTTAATCCTAATGGTCTTCTGAATTAAAGCATCAGTGGAAGGATCCACGTTTGCAGTAGCCTCATCTAAAATTAAAATTTTGTTCCTTTTCACGATGGCGCGAGCTAAGCAGAGTAACTGCCGCTGGCCGGCGCTCATGTTGCCACCGCCACGGTTTACGGAATGGTCCAACGAAGGAAATGATTTATTGAGTTCCACTTCCTGCAGGGCAGCCCACAACGATCCGTCATCGAATTCGTGAAACGGATCGAGGTTGTCTCGCAGTGAGGCTGAGAAAAGCATAGGTTCTTGAGGGATGATTGAGATCTTATTTCGTAAGTCAGCTAGGCCGATTTTTTTAGTATCTATTTCGTCGATTAATATGGCACCTTCGATCTTTGTGAGCCGAAAGAGAGCGGATATCAGCGAAGATTTTCCAGCACCAGTACGTCCAACGATTCCAACCTTTCAATAAAACATATTTGAAATAGATCAAATTTGATTATTTAGAATTTTAGCACACAAAATATAGATAAGTACCTTCATTCCCGGTTTCACAATAAAGTTAAGATTTTTTAACACAGGCTCCTCTTCATCCGAATACCTCAAATAGAGCTCTTTGAATTCTACTTTACCTTTATCAGGCCATTCTTTTTTAGGTTTCTGACCAGATTCACTTTCAAATGGTCCCTCCTGTTCTAACTCAGTAAACTGGAACATCCTCTCAACACTAGTCATTTGAGCAACCATTTCTGCTGTTTGCCTCATACCATATTGTAACATTCCACAGAGAATAAGTGATTGTGAAATAGCTAAACCGACATTGCCCGCAAATGGTTTGGAGCCATCAGAGCTGGTAAAGAAATCACTGCTATCAACAACAATAAAACTGTAGGTAACAAAGGCAACAAATGCAATCGATACAACATCCAGCCAAAAGCCGAATGCTGTCGATGTAGCTACTGTTAAAAAGTAAGCCGCTGTATGTGAATCTTGCAGATTATCAAATTCATGACAAACCATTTTTTGTGCAGCACTAGAGCGGATAGTCAAAAGACCTGTTAAAGACGAGTTAGCATGCGAAAAGACTGGACTTTTCGCGTTGCCTTCAAGTCTTTTAATGTCTTGTGCAGAAGCTAAATAAATATTTCTAATTTGTAAGAACAGAAATCCCATGACCAGCATGGGAAAAACAGCCCACCAATTAATTATAAGTACTTGTATCATTATTCCAATCATAACAAAGAATATTTGGAAAGCTTCCAACATAGCCATTGGCAGCGTTTCATCTACAGCACCAGTATCTTTCGAAAAACGGTTTAGAATTCTTCCTGCAAAATAATTTAACTTATATTGAATTCTGCTAATCCAGTTTGAATAAAACAAATAAAAACATTTATATCATACCTGAAGGATTAATATCAAAAAATCTCATGGGTGCTCTTAATAAAGATGCGAACATTGTGTTATGGAGATTTTTGCTTGCGTTCATACATATTTTATAAAATAGAACATTCTTGGCAGTGGACATAAGAATACTTCCTAATATTAAAGTAGCATAAACATATAGAGCTGTATCAACTTCAAGGTAAGATGATGCTTTGAATTCTTCGTAATAAGTAGCATTTGTAATATTTTGAATTGATTGTATTGTCGTACAAGTAGATGAATTTGTTTTTTTAATAAACTCTCTTAAGCGTTTTTCTTCTTGCCTAGTCCTAAAATAAGAAATTTCATAAGTTTTCATAGCATTTTCTTCATTTCTTTTAAAAATTACAATATTTATTTACTTTTTGTTTTAACTTAACATACCAATATCCAACCCAATAATCACAGCCGCTACTTGAAAATTGTGCTGCTATAAAACAGAATACAAGCAGCAGCAACATAAAGTAGGAACCTCCAGCTCTGAAATATTTCCAATACAGAGATCTCGCAACGTTTCCCTTGGTCATAAGTTCCTCAGTTTCCTTCGGTTCATTTTCTTCTTCTTCTTCGAAGCTTGGACTTGTTACAAGTAATGCTTGAGTGTTGTTACTTCCATCAAACTCTTCTACAGGGACTCTTTCACTTTCTTCATTAGAAGGTAAATGATGCAAGTACTTGTCATTTTTGTTGAAGCTCGAAAATGATCCTTGGAATTCAAGACGCCCCTGTAATTGTGTAATAAATGTTATTAAGTTTAAAATAATTAAAAATTGAAAATTAAATTTACTTTTAAAAATGTTGTCGGAAATTTATTATTATTGTATTTGTTGGCAATTGTTTTTTTTTCTATTTTCTTAAATTTAGTTATTGTATGGCGCATCACCTTTCGAGTATTAGCGAAAGGAAATGCAACCTTAAATAATAATACTTATATTTCATAAAGTATATATGTAAATTTATAATTATGTAACTATTAAGTAGTACACTAGCAGTGAATGTGTCACCATTGATATCTTGTCTTAGAATACATATTCATGATTGTACATAAATTGTTATAATTAAGTTTTTTATAAACTACTCAAGCTTAAAATACAAAAATTAATTTTTTAAACATTTATATTTAACTGTTCAAAATTATAAAATTTAAATTTCTTACATTGTTCAGTAAAACAATTGTATCAACTTCCTTCAAATATTGTACTTGGTGTGTTACAAGAACGCGAGTTTTGTCTTTCAAATATCCATTAATGCAATCTTCAAATAAACTTTTCCCGACATGAGTATCTACAGCAGATAGAGGATCATCAAAAAGGTAAATATCAGCGTCTCTGTAAACTGCTCTGTAAATGAATTCCAAACAATAAGTTAAATTTTTTTTTAATGAAGTTTTTTTTTAAATATTTTGAAAACGCATAATTTTCGGAAAAAATATTTGTCAAATGTTAATAAGCCTTACGAAGTATATTATTTCTCTTAACTAATTAATTTTACAGTAGTCATTGTAATTCCAATAAATAGTTTCGGAAAAATTTCTCTGCGATCTTTAGGCACAAATCATATAATTTGAATGAAATTATTTAATTTTACATGAAGGTTTGACTTATATGAATTTATAATCATTTTCAATTAATTTTTTTTTTAATTGCAATTTTTTCAATGTATATCGAAGTTCACAGTTAGATGAATGCTGAAGTTTCCATCTTTTTAAAATTATTTATTTTATTTACTTTATTATTAAACAAGCAAAATGACCAATTGCAAAGCCAGACAATCAGTCTTGGTAAAGATACGAGGTGTAACCTCCAACGCACATGCAATCGGTACTGTAATAGTAAAAAAGATAAGGTAAGTAGAATCGCACGGCATCAGTATAGAGCAATTTGCTGGCAACTTAGCAACTACTTTTTAAATTTTTATTTTAAAGCAATTTGTTTACAACTATTAGTCTTACCTAGCCAAATTAACTCTTGCACACTGTCCTCCACTCAAACTCGTTCCTCGTTCTCCAACTAAGGTCTTGTCACCATGCGGCAATTGTTCAAAATCTGTGAGTAAGGCGCAAGCTTTGGTTACTTTCTTGTACTTTGCTTCATCATAGGGTTTTCCAAAGAGAATGTTATTTCTGACTGAACCGGCAAATAACCACGGTTCTTGGCTTGCATACGAAATAGTACCTTGAACTTGAACGTGACCATTTGAAGGACGCAACTCGCCTAAGATAAGTTTTAAAAAGGAACTCTGAAAAATCGAATATACAAATACTTGTACTTACAATTAAAATATTTTAATAATTTTACTTTAGTTATAAATTTTTAATACCTTTCCTGCTCCTACAGGACCTACAATAGCATATAATTTCTTTGGAGGCACTGCAACGGTAATGTCATGCAATGTATTAGCGATCAATTTTTCTGACCAAGAAGCATTTACATTCTTGATTGAAATGCTATTATTGTCGTTACCCGGCATAATTGGTTTAACATTAGAATCTACTTCGTCAAGAAGTAGAAATTTCTGTAACACAAATCGTAATATTTCATAAATATTTCTTAATTCATACATTAGTTAGTAATATTTTTTGAGTGATTAAATTGTGCATCAAAATGTTATCAATATTTTTTCGACTGAATAAACAATGTGTGTAAAGAGTTTGTAAAGCGTAAATTAAAAAAACGTAAATCACAAAGATAACATTTTCCAAAATGATAAGTTGATTAAATAAAATTGCAAAAAATTTCGAAGAAAAATTTAAAAACTTTTTAAGTTATAAAACATACTTGTAAATTACCTCAATGCGTTTTATGGAAATATTTGCCTCGGCAGCGCAGCCGATAGCACGAGGATAAAAGATAGCCATCGTTAATTGCAAAATATTAAAGTACTGTGCCATTGTGAAGACTTTGTCAGCCGATACAACATTCCCTTGAAGAACGTATGCTACGATAGTGATAAATAATGTTGTACGTTCAGTAAACACGAAGGAAGCCAAATTTACTCCTCTTAAGTACGACGTAATTGTAAGCACGTCAACTTCATGCCTACATGAAAAAAAAAGAAATTATTATTATTAGTTCTACAATTTTTATTTAAAAACTAAATCAAGAATAAGTATTGCTGTACCTTCTTGTAAATGAAACAAGTTGTTCAAATGGTTTTTCCCACGTATACATTTTGATCACGCGAATCCCGCTTATGATTTCACTCATTAACAAAACTCTTTGATCAGTCCTTGCAGCAACTTTTTTCCGTAAAGTTGACGTGATTTTACCGCAATAAGCTGTGAATACAATTTTTTATTTCATATATTTTTATAAAAAGGCAATAATTTAATGTTCAAATTAATTAAATTTAGGATGCATACCTTGTACTGGAATTGTTTGCAGTGTCATAAGAATAACTCCAGCTAGAGAAGCAACCCCAACATGCCTCCAGATTAAGTATGCTATCACAGCTCCTTGTAAGGGCATAACCCATATATAGTGCAGGAATATGAATAATTGTTCAAACCTAGCCACGTCATTCGATAACAGATTTATTATCAAGCCACCAGTTGCTTGTCCAGCTGCTGAACAGGATAACCGTGTAATCTACAAGTTACGAAGGTCAGTGTAATAAAAAATATGATTTTAAAAAATTTTTTGAACTTTTTAAGTTAAATTTGCCCACCTTTCTATAAATTAAAGATGAGCAAGCAATTCTTAATCTCATACCAATTTCTAGTTGGCCAAAATTAGAGTGATGACCAACAATTGCTTGTAACAAAGCCATTGAAATAACACCAGAAGCAAGTAAATAAGCATCAGTTGTTGTAGTAGTTGAACAAGGATCAAAGTGATAAATTAGAACACCTAATGTCAAAGGCTGCACCACTCTATCAAAATATAAAATAAAATATTTTTACTTTGTTAATTTTCATTAGAATATTATTTAATTCTATTTACCTTATAACTATTGTCAAAAATAAAATATGTGCTGCATAATGAAAATATGCCCATCCAAAGGTTTTCCGAATAGCCCTTAGTAAACTTGGCTTTTCTGTCTGTGAATTTTCCACTTCCAATTTCCAATATCTAAAGTAAGAAAAAATAGGTTTTCATAACAAATTATAAATATTCTCAAAATATTTAAAAAACTATAAAAAAGAACCCTTTTAAAAATCATCATTTATTAAATAAGGGATTTGACAAAAATGTCAACAAAATCTGATAAAAGTATTTTTTAAACATATTTTTAAAAAAAAACTTTCTTAGTTTCTTGAAGGAAACAAGTATAATTTATGATTAAATCTCAGTTTTAGATCTTTATTAATATGATTTGTGTGTTTTTTGAACTTGTTGTTTGAAAAGATTAAACATCTAAAAAAAGTCACTGTTTGTAAATACTCGTTTATTTGTTAAATTAATCTAAAATAAAATCTTTGCAGTAACTCAAAAGTAAAAGAATGATATTTTAATTTAAACTTTATAATCTAAATGCAATGAATTTTTTATACTTTTCCAATCTATTTCCCAGAGGTTCACTGAGATCATCCGGTAATGTGTTGTGCAGGTCCTTGGCCTCAAGGTCATGCTTCCTTCCGTACCAAAACAGAGGATTCAGCCAGCTAAAATGCAAAGAAACAATTCTAAAAACCACGATGCACAAAGATTGCAACTTGTTTCCAGCCAGACACTGATTTCAGAAGCGCAGAGTACATCCTCATAACTCAGCTTAAGATTTAGCACTCAAAACTAGACTTCACTTGCGCAATCCTTAAAATTTTAGATGGACAGCACTCTTATATAAGGCAGAGTATCAGAGCCATGGCATGACACCCCCCCAGAATTCACTCACCAGAAGAACAGCCTACTAAGAATGTTGGCCGAGAGTCTGGGGCTCGGCCGCTCGTGATTCTTACTCGCGTCCATGCTTGTAATACTCCAACGGCTACGCTTCAGAGAATAACGGCCGCATCTTTCGCCGGTACCTCACGCCGGCCGCGCGTCTCGACCGCTACTGACTTGCAGCGCGTGTCGAAACTCCGCCGTTCGCGAGACGCGAGACGCGAGGCTCGCCTGCGCGTCATCTGACGCGATTCTAACACTCGTGTATTTATTCTTGTCCATGTGGATTTGCTAGCGCAAAACGTTTGTGTTTGTTGGTGCTTCCTGAAAGGTACGCCCCCGCGAACGTGAAAGGTTAAAGAACTAGGCGCATTTGCATATACATCGTGAGCGGACGTTCGATTTTTAGAATTGGTTAGTCTCTAAAGGTTCACGGATTCGAGGAAGTTTTGAGAAAAATGGAGGTTTTATTAGAACGATTGTCGAGGATAACGTAACGTGAAATTTTTAAGGAGAAAGGATTGGTTAGGAAAGGTAATGCTTTTAAGAACCACTATTAAAGCGTTTCCGGTTGTAATTTCATGCTGTCTGGAAGTAGGAATTAGACTCGTGAAATCAGGCGTAAATATTGGCAAACAATTATTAAGGAGTAGAAATAATTAAGTTTGGTCAGCCAACTTGTTTTTTAGAAATATTCCTGCCCGGTAATTAAACGATTTAAAAACTAGAATTTTTAATTAAATTCGTGGAAAAATTTTGTACTAAAAAAACATGAAATAGATATGAAATTTTCAAAAATAAGTTTTTATTGGAAGATGAAAAAAAAATTTAAAAAGAAATTCAGAGGTGCTATTAAAGTATACATTATACTGTACGTTCTAATTAAATTTTTTAAAAATGTGTAATAATACAATCTGCATACAATGTAACGTCAGTAGCGAAATGGAACAGTCATAATTTGTGTTGCAAATCATTCCAAATAATTGAGAGCACGTAAATAAATTGCATTTTTTTCACAATTACGTTTTCACTCGGCGAGCGTAACTAAAACCAACAAGTTTCGATAAATATATAATTATTTCATTTTCGTATAGATATGGAAATAATTATATATAATAATAATAATTAGTTACTATTATTATTAATTATTATTATTATTATTATTAACTATTATTATTACTCTCGTAATCTTAATATTTCAACTTCAATGAAAGTTATTGCTCATGAAAATAAAAAATTTCAAAAAATTTCATCTGATTGTATCAATTATCACTATTATGAAGACTCTGCTATTAATTTACTACTTTGCGTTCTTCACATTTTTCATCATCACCGTGAAGGAAAGATAATATAATATACTATATAACTCTTGACTCTTGATTAGAAAGTGCCTATAACGCCACAAAGAAGTTTATCACGCAAAAATGCACGAAAATAACTTATAACTTATGGAATTCGGGCGTAAATAACTTAACAGCGCTTATTATCTTTAGCTTCAATATATACATAAAAAATGCTAAACACGCGCGGTAAGCTTAAGATTCACAGCGTCATGTAAGGAGTACTTCCTATTTCGTATGCTTTTGTATTTTCAAGAACAGCGATCCATTAGTACCCTTTAAAATACGAAATACACTCCGTACTCGCGATAAATTAAAAATTTATTTTCGCGCACTCGAAGTAAGCCTTGACTTCAAAGCGTATTGAATTTTTGTTACTTCAAAATTAAAGATATTAATTAACTAATGTGTATAAACCAAGTTTTAAAAGCGATAAATTCAAAAACGTTTATATAGCTTCATAAATCTACATTCGAAAGTTGCAAAAGTTAAAGGGCGAGTTATTATATGCTAATCAAACTTAAAAAAAAGTTCATAAAACGCAGCAGAGTCAAAATATTTGTAACGTGTTAATTCGCGCTGAAGAAATTATTTAATAAAGCTGATGAATCATCCTGACAAATCATCATTCTCTCTTCTCAATCTCATTCTTACGCAACCCACGCTTTTCGCTGAAACACGTAAAAAAACTTGTACAGTTTTGAGACATCAAACGGACTTTGATCCGCTAATAAAATTGTATAGGATATTATACACTTTTCGCTAAGAGCCAACTATTAGTAACCCCTCATTCAATGATCTGCACTTCGAGCAAGTCGGAGGCAACGAAGCGATGTGCGCTTTTTCATCAAGCAAATCGACATTGAATTGTTCACGTCTCGTTTATATCGCGTTTCGCCAACTTGCTTCAGCCGCACTTTGTCCCGTTATTGCTGCAGACGTGAAACTCCGAAAGTCGCGTAATTTTGTAGCATTGACTTGGGGCAATCAAGTAATTATTTAAATTAGTTTTGAACTCTAATTTGATTCGTCAATATAATCGAATGAGAATACAATGTAAAAAATTTGTAAAGATATAAAACAAAACTTTTTTCTTAATTTTAATATAAGCTCTATCATTATTCAATTATTGTACTCTAAATAAAACTAGTTTTATATTTTCTAATTATCACATTTCAAATTAACAGATAGCTATTTATTGCAAGAAAATGAAAAGTGTATTCTCGCGTTGAACGTAATAACCAGAGAACACTTCAAAATGAGTACAAAAGAACAAGTTTATTAGGTAACTCGAGCATTTTCCTTGACAATAAGAAAGTAAACGCGCCGGTCTCTTCTTTCAACGACTCGAATCAATTGCGCTCAATCGAGTTCAATTTACTCCGTCTTGAAGGAATGTATAAACCTCGCTAAGCGATTGTTATCGCCTCGCCGACTTGTCGAGCAATTTTTAAAAATGGAAGCACGTGACTTAGTTAAGTTTTCGTTTTAAAACTTGTATTAGCTCATTCTTCGAACGTATATACCGTTATTATATATATTTTCTTAAAACGGAATACCCAATTTTACGACCTGCATTTGCATAGTTCTCAAGTCGATTCAGCGCTTTTTCGTACTGGGTTTAGTCGTCCGAAGGAATGCTGCGGTGCAATTTGTTTTCGACCCTGAATGAGAATTAGTGAGATTTACTCGAAAGCGATTAAAGGAAAATGATTACGAAATGACGTAAACGCTTGGATGAAAAAAGTTTAGTGGAGCAGAATTATTATCTGTTGTTCAGTGAATAAATATTTAATGAGTTTTTTGTAAATTTTTAGCGGTACTTTCAATTTTATATTTACGATATCGTAAAAAACGAATTTATGATTCCGAAATATTATTTTTATTGTGCTTATAATTAAAGATGGAACGCCATATTTCACTATCATAATCGACGTTTAAATCAACGAAGAAGTGGGATTTGAGATAAGTAGGATGAAAAAAGAGTTGTTCAGTTTTATGAGGAATATGAAAAGCGTAGAGCTTGCAAAATTTTGATAATATTAAACTCAAGTTTTAAATCTACATTTTTAATCTCACTTTTAATCTTTGTATATGAATAAATTGGAATGAATTGAAACCTTGAATGTGAAAAATGCAGTCTTTGCAGATATGATGCTTTTTTGGATAATAATAAAATTCTTTATCTCTTCTTGACAAGTATATATTGTAAATATTATTACTTTTAATTTTTTTAACTCAAAACATTAAAAAGAAATCATTGATATAATTTATAAAATAATACATAAGTTCCAACTAAAATTATATACTAAAAATCGATTATTTTAATAACTTCACAATTTTATTTGAAATAATGAATATTGAATCGATTATTATATTGACCGCAAAAAATATTTCAAAATCTCCTTAAAAATCAAACGTCTAATATTTGATACAATTTTCGTTAACGCACAAAAAATTCCGAGATGTAAGTGTGTCAACGCAAATTTTGCACGTTATCAATTTAAACCGCCTCGGCGCAGCAGCCGAAAATCCCAAACCCAAACAAAGCGCATCGTCTGCTTGGTTTGAAACAAAAGCCGCCGCATGCTCTAATCCATCGGCACACAACAATCGGCTCGGCTGGAAAGAAAATGGCACAACCTTCGCTTCTATTTTTAGGCCGTGCAATTACAGCGCCGTGGGGTCACAGAGGCTGCCGCAAGCGTAATCGAGCTGCAGGCTAAAACCTGCCGGCTGCTCGCTATTGATTTTCCACCCCCGCAGGTGACACTCGCCAGGTGCGCTAACGATGACCGAGGCGCGCGCCGAAGCGGTTATGTTTAGGTTAGTCGAGCTGTTTGTTTACGTAAAGAGAATGCAGTATGTTTTTTAGGATTCATCAAAAGATGAGGTGGGTGTGTTGATTCGTTGGATAACGCGGTCTTGAATGGTTAGTGGTGCATTACATGTTTGGGCTTTGTTTAGATTCAAGGGAAAGAGGTGATGTCACAGATACTGTGGGATTGGATACAAGCAGAATGGCTTTTTCATTCAGAGCTGGCACTAATTGGTGCCATGACTTTCCCAAGCTGGCTAGGGAGTCTGGTTTCTATTTCAATATGCACACTGCAAGAGTCAGAGTCGATTGGAATCGTATAAGTAAGTATTATCGTAAGCTTAGACAGGAAGTCGATATCAGTAAACCTTGAAAAAATATGAATCACTGCATGTGCTGATTTAATGTTTAGTGTTAAAAACTAAAATTATGTGTTATCTTTGAGACTTAAAAATGTTAAAATTGCGTTTGAAAATCTTATCAATGTATCTACCATCTTTACAGGTTCTATAGACATTGATCGAGTGATAAGAGAAAGAGATTTTCAGACTGTTGATGAGAATGTCAATAATGTTATCGACTACTATTTGGAGAGCGAATATGATGTCAAAATTTTGGATCCAAATTTTGTCAAGCTGTTTCGCTTATCTCAATTAGCAGTTGAATATTTACTGTACTGTAAACAATACTTGGATCAGAGTGTTGTAATTTTGAAGGAGGAATTGAAATATAAGATAGAGGAAAATGTTAAGCTGAAAGAAGAGATGGGAAGGCTGCAAGAAACTGTTAAGGAAATTAAAGAGAAAGTCAAGGAAAGGAGTAAAGCTGCAGAAATAAAATCTGAGATTCATGGAGAAATACATAAAGTAAATTGCTTATCATTTAAGCTTAATTTAGTGTTGATGAACCTAATTTTGCAAACTTTTTATTGACCCTAAAAATAATAATTTTATCAAATTTTTAAATTGATAAATATTAATTTAAATTTTACGAGATTCTGCAAATCTTCATTACATAAAAATTATGCAAATAATTTGATCTTTTTGTTCAGTAAGGATTTAATACTTTACAATATATTGAAATTTATAATATACTTAGCAAAAAAAAATTGTAGATTAGTTTAGATGAATTTACTAAGATAACAAAAACAAAAATATCTACAGTAGTTTTTGAAAAACTTCAAAAATTAATTATTTATAAAATTTTATTTCAGTGCCCTCATTG
Source organism: Ormyrus pomaceus (assembly GCA_900474385.1). Taxonomy (NCBI): domain Eukaryota; kingdom Metazoa; phylum Arthropoda; class Insecta; order Hymenoptera; family Ormyridae; genus Ormyrus; species Ormyrus pomaceus. Next base: position 12,252 of record UCOM01002426.1, on the reverse strand, counting down.
CCCAAAAACCTTTGTCTCGGCGTCATTCGCGAACGCGCATTTAATTCGACGTCATTCTAATTTATCGGAAGTATTGTCGAATTCTTCACCAGCGCACGAAGAATACCGAGCAGAAACAGAAAAACTGCATAATGAGATCAAAACATTAAAGGAACGGTTGAATCAGACTGAACGTCTTATCAGAAGCGACGCAAATAAAATCATCGCGCAGAACGAACTGCAAGCCAAAAAGGACTCGGACGCCATGCATGATGAGCAATATCGAAGATACCAGGAGGAGATTAGTAACTTGAACTTGATCTTCAGTGAGATCAGGGTAAGATATGATAAAAAATAGTTTGTTATCGGTTTTCTATTTATTTATGAAAGTGTCTTAGATCAAGTGATTAAAAAAATATAGAACTTTATCAGATGATGGTAGACTACAAATTTAAATTTATTTGAATGATTTTTATTAGTTTTCATTAATTTTTATGAATTCTAAGATTTAATCCCAACTATTGAATAATAATTTTTAATATATTAAAATATTTCAACTTACATCTAATAATTTTTTTAGAATATGAAAAGAAAAGATAATAATTTAAGTCAAAATGAAAATGAAACAAATAATGAAAGTATCAAGGAATTAATGGGGCAACAAGAAAATGAAATTCAAAGATTGAGAAACCAATTGCAAGAACATGTAAGATTTAATTTATGAAAAATTATTTTTTTATATAAATAAATCAATGAAAAATAAAAATTTTTTATTTAAGTTAACTTCTAATGCAAATGAAGTTCAAGTTAAATTGGCAGAACAAGAAAGCTATTGGAAATCAAAACTTGAACAGCTTGAAAATCAACACAGCAATGATATCAAAAACCTTTTCTCTCAATTAAAATTAACACAAGAATCTGCAACTCACATGAAATCTGAGTATGAAGAAAAAGTTTCTTTCTTGGAAAAGCAATCAATGGATCAATCGAGATTACTTAGCGCTCAAAGTGAACAATTAAATAATATAACGAAGGGTATGTTAGATAGTCAAAATAAAAAGAATGTAGAAGTTAAACCTCAATCTCGTAAATCTAATAAACCAAAGATAGAAAGTCTTACAGACGACACCATAGATAGCGAGTCAAGTCAGAATATTAAAAAGCCTGTAATCAAAAAAGCTTTTCAAGAAGATAAACAATCTCCTATTAGTATAAAAAGTAATCATAGTTATACAAAACTTGTGCCACAAAAAAAAACTGAAAATACTCCAAAAATGAAAATACGTGAAGAAGTAGCTAGAGAATCTAATCTTTCAATGTTTAAAGAAAAAAAAACATATAAAGATACCCGAAAATCTACAAATCACAGGAAGATTACGAAAGGAGGCAACAAGTACTCGTCTTTAGATGAATCAGATAAGAGTGAAAGCTCAACTGCGTCCGAATCGGATTCGGAATCCGACGATGATTCTGAACAAGAATCGAGCGAATCTTCAGAGACACGTACGGAAAGCACTAATGATGAGGAACCTTCGATTGTAGAACGGAAATCTGTTAAAGTAAATTTGATTATTTTTGAATAATTAGTATATTATGAAAATAATGTTTTTTAATAAATGTATTGTATTTCGTATTACAGACAGAAGTGCCACGTAAGAGGGAATCCTCCGCCATATCATTAGATGTAGTTAAACTAGTTGTACAAGAAAATTTTGAGAGCAAACTTAGAAATTTGGGAATTGACCCAGAGTGGGATGGACTTCCTATCGCAACATACAAACAGAAAATGGAAACAATTAAACACCAGCAGAATATCGCATCAAAAGTAAGAAATTACAAATTAAAAAAAAAAATTTATTATTAATACTATAATATTGCTAATATAATTTTTAGAGATATCCAAAATATGAACAAATTCGAAGAAAATTGTTGGAAGAAATATCAAAAAAAATAGCTGCAACTCAAAAATCTCCAAAAAGGCATAAATTAGAAAAGAGATCCTTTTTGAATAAAGCTATGAAAAACGTTAAAACGCAAGCTTTAAAAGCTTTAAATGAATTCAAAGTTCAAAAGGGCAATGGTAAGAATTGAAAAATCACATTTTTATTTTTAATTCTACATAATTAGTTGACTTCTTACATTTTTAATACGTTCACAGAAACTTCAACACCTATTTTGAGTTCAAAAAGTTCAACTCCCAGGTCGCTTGGACCTAAAGAAGGATTACAGCCCAAGAGAAGATTTAGCCTTGAACTTTTACCAAAAAAACCAACGCAGCAAGATATTCAAGAAATAAAAAGACAAACTAGGCTTGAATCAGCTAGGAAACAGAAAAAAGAAGAGCCTGTTGCAAAACTAAAATCTAGTCTCCCTGTCGAGGAAAATTCTCGACAACAAATTGTAGAAACTGTAGTTGAACCACCTAGGCGAAAGTTAATGCAACGTTCTTATCAAACTATTGAAGATTTTATTAAAGATATCGACGATGCTCCAAAATTAGACATGGCAAGCACAAAAGTAACTTCAACTCCTTCTAAAAGTGTAAAAAATATTCTACAGGATACTTACAATGTAATAAATGAATCCGATGGTCAAATATCAAAGCAAGATACTGCGTGGGCGTTAACATCGCCTAAAAATAATAAAAGCGTTCTAAAATCAACAAGTGGAAATATGGGAAGTTTAGTGAAGAAAAAAGTACTTTTTGATCTGGAAAAAGAGAACAGTCCTCAAAGAAACTTAGTTGCTACAAAATCTATCAGTGAATTTTTAGAAGAAGAATATGCTAACAGAAAAGAGTTAAGTAGAAAAGAATTAAATGATACTGACTGGAATATTTCAAGGTAAATTAATATATACGTTATTTGATTTGTTATACACAAATAAATTTAATAATACAATATTATTTTTAATTTTAATAGCATTTCAAAAGAAAAAGAGAAGATAACTGTACAAGAAACAAATGCAAGTACTGAAAATATTCAATTAAAAACATCTCAAAGTGAAAAAATTGCTGAAATTTCCAGGAAAATTCAAGAAAAGGTATTTATAATTTTTATGGCATATATTATTAAAAAAATTTGGTTAAAAAAATAAAGTAAACTATTATTTATATTCTTACCTTCAGCTTGAAGCATCACGTCGGAGACCAGCAGGTTCGATAGAAGCTATGTTTTCTGCCAAGACATTCTCTAATGGTAACGATAGAACTGAAATGGTACTTAGTAACCAAGGCTCTAATGCAATAACTTCTAGTCATATTGAAACCAAACCTCGAAGTATTCAAGTGCCTCAACCTGCTCCTAGGAGGCAAGTATTTGAAACCAAAGATTCAGATTTAGACTTAGATTCAGATAATGATATGATGATATAAATATGAAAAGTTTCATTGTCAAATTTCAAACTACTAGCTAAAAGAAGTTTCTATTATTAATGTTACAGTGCTTATTATTTATATAAGTTCTTGTAAAGTAAGAGATATTTTTGCATTTATTTTTTTACTTTTTTATAAAAAGATATCATTCCAACAAAAGTAAATTTACTTTTGAAATTCACAACAAATATAAAAAAAAATTAAAACGCTTTTTTATTTATATACCATATAAGAAATCTTAAAATAAATAATAATTGTGAAAAAGCTATTTATTTAGCTTACCGTCAATAGTTAATAATAAATATTACAGACGTTGTAGTTTTTATGATTATTTTGTACTTGTCTAACAACGCTTGCTTCTATGATAATATGTGCGACTGTTCAGCTCTAATGAACGCAACGCACATTCACTGCAACCACGAGAAATTATCGTACTTATCATGTGTACCTTAATTCCTATCTAAGTATTTGTGGGTATATATAGATAAGAACTGGTACGTGCTATTACATCGTTGCCACGTTATATCCGTCTATTGTAACTATATGTACAAGAAGTATTTATATGAGTTTATATACAGTATTTAAAAATTTTGTTATACAAAGATAAATAAGTCACGATGTTTAATAAATAATATAATACAAACCAAAAATGAAGTTTTATTTAATTGTATACGAATTTTTTGGTATTAGTTATGTTATTTAATTTTATTTATAATTATTTTTTAGAGATAATATTGAATCAATAAAAAAAAGTTTTATTAAAAATTTTAAAAGTGGCGCAAATAACATTCAGCAACGTCGCAACTCGCAATCATGGCGGTCAATCAAATCTATTTTACGTCTGCAATTATGTTTAGTGTCTTTTTTACTCCTTTTATTGTTAATTATATTCAAATTAAAAATGCTTAGGTTAAATTTATTAGATAATTTAAACAATTATCTAATAAAATTTGAAATAAATTCCAATTCTATAAAAGTGAAACGATGATCATTTCAATTTTGATTGTTAAAGGTTAGGTTCCACGATTGTTGATGTTTACATTTTTAAAAAAAGGTATGTGTTTGTCAATTTGAATTATATTTGATATTTGATTATTGATACTTAATTTAAAACAAGTTGATTGTAATGTTTTAATACAATAGTCATAACTTTATGCATTTTTGTTGTAATTATCTCATTAATCAATTAAATCTTTATTTTTCAGATAATATAGGTGTATATTTTAGTATCAAAATGGCACTATTTTGCCAGGTTTGCAATTCAGCTGTTGATGCACATTCATGTACAAATATATTTTATGTTTCTCTCCCTCATAATGGAGAAACTTTAGCGAATTTTGTAATGAAGGAACTTAGATTATCAACTTTAGATCTGCGTACTCCTTACCTTTGTTTAAGGTGCTACAATTTATTTGGAATGCTAGAACAAGCCCAATGGACTGCTGCTAATATTCAATGTGAAATATTGAAACTTTTCCAAAGTAACGGAAACCAAAAGCAGTCTGTAGATGGTTGTATAGATAGTATTTTTAAGATTAATGAGGTAAGCTTGTTATTTCATATAAAATATGAGGAAAAACTAATTTCTTGTAAAACATAATTACAATTTTTAGGTCGTAGACAATTTTTCAGAGACTTTAGGAGTAGGACAAATCAATGTGCCAAAAGTATTAGTTACAGAGCATTTGTTAGAAAAAGATTTGAATTCCATAAATGTTATTACAAGTCAAGTTACAAAAAGTTCTATAATACCTAATGATATTGATATTAGGCAAAAAGTAGAATATCATGTGATATGTAACAATGAAGAGACCAAACTTGATAGCTGTGTACCTACTAATACATATTTAGAAAATGATAAAATTGCTAATACTATTTACAAAGGAGATCCTATTATTTTAAGTGAAAATGTATCTCTATTTTCTGATGAAACTGTTGAAACTATAGAAGCTGCAAACCAAAAAGCCATACAATGGCAAGATATAGAAGACACTCTACCTTTACAATACACTACTGCTAATGAAAATACTCAAAACCAAAGTATGCAAGAAGTTATTTAATCTTTTGAATTTAAGACCAATAATAATGTTTTTATTTATTTCCAGCTGTAACTTTACCACTGCCACCTCAAGAGATTCCAAAGCCAGAGCCAAAGCCAGCGCCAAAGCCAGCGCCAAAGCAAAAAGTCCGAAAAACCACAAAAGCAGGAAAAATTACCAAGTATAGCAAAATGCCTTTAAAGCACACCTGTTCTATCTGCGATAAAAAGTGGCGCACAGCCACGGAACTACGAATGCACGAGGCCTCGCATTCGAGTTTGCGTCCCTACATGTGCGAAAAGTGTGGTAAGGCCTACAAGCACAAGCATGCTCTGCAGATTCACGCGGGGATGCACAATGGCATCAACCCTTTTCGTTGTAATTTTTGCAACAAGTGTTTTACGCAAAAAGGAGCTCTTCAGAGGCACCTGCCGATACATACTGGTGATCTGCCCTTTCAATGTGAAATCTGCGGCAAGAGATTCGTCCATCATACAAGCTATAATATGCATGCATTATCGCATACCGGTCAAAAGAGCTATAAATGCGAAGTAAGTTTCTTTAATAATTTTTTTTCTTAAATTAGTAAATTATGTTCTTATTATCTTTGATTAAAACTTCCCGGATGTAGATAGTAAAGGTTGATTGAAAAATATTTCTTGAGTCATCATCATGTTTACTTAATTGATTCAATTCTTGAGCAATCTAAAAAAGCTTAGTTAATTTCTCTTCATATTAAAAATTAAAATGTTTATCTTTAGAAATTAATATAATATACATTAATATTTTTATTGATTATTTTTTATTTTTAAACACCAGGTTTGTGATCTAACATTGCTTTCAACATCACACCTGAAGCGACACATGCGAGCTCACACCGGCGAAAAACCCTATAAATGTGATCTTTGTGGAAAAAGCTTCGCCGAACGCTATAATCTTCTTGCTCATCAGAAAACTCACGATCCTGGCCAGATTTCTGATCGGGAAACTAGGAAACAATACAAGTAAGTTAATGAACTCGGAAACAAGATTTTACTGTTTTTGTTAGCCCATTCATAACAGTAATGTTTTGTGGTATTAGAATAATTCTGCTGAGAAGTAATTTATTTGAAATTCATTGAAGTGAACATAAAAATTTTACTGTTAATAGTTAATTTGAGATTTAAGTTTTTCCAAACAGATGCCAACAATAAATAATTACAAATACAAGTATATTATTTACTAAAATAATTTTAAATTAATTTGCAGATGCAATGAATGCAAAGTGACCTTTACAAGAAAGCAAAAACTGGATGAACACCTACAGGAACAGCATGCGGTCATCGTAAAAATTAACGAAAAATATCCCAAAAATGTCACTGGTGTTTCACAAACACACGAGTCTTTCATTTCAAACGGAGTTGATTTGTTAGATTCGTGTGTCAATGAGGTATGGCAAAGCATAACAAAAACAACGAAAGACTGAGAATAAATGATAACTACGCTTCCATTTACGAACACTGGTCGTGAAAGTTTAACACTGAAATTTTAGCAAAGAATGGTTCAAAGTAAGAAGAGTATACTGAAATAGTTATAAAAAAAATAGTTAATTTTTTATTAATATTTTATCAATGATTTTAATGGTTACTGTATCTTTTCAGGTTGTATACCGAATATATATATATATATATATATATATATTCGGTATATTCCGTGTATATATTTTTATTAGTAAATGCATGTCAGAGCCAAATGATTTATTGAAAGAGAATACATGTTGCTTTCAATCGCAGTTCAATATAAAATATATTAGTTATATGTGATTAAATTAATAATGCATTTTACACACAATTTATTAGTGTATACATATTTTTATTGAGTTAAATAATATTTAAAATTTCAGTATGCTCTTGATAAAAGACTGCAAAGTATAACTATAATTAAAACTTTCAATCAAGTATTATAATATATTTTTATTTGACTTTTATAGTTTTTAAAATCAAGTTTTTAAAAGTATTCTTTATATTTTATCAATACTGAAACTTTTTACGCATATATAGCTCGTGAAAGTAAAAAAAATAGTTTTATAAATATTCTTTCATAAACAAAAATACCTTCCCTTTGTGAAAGTGGTAAATAAGTTCTAAATAATACCAGTTACTGCCTTATATAAGGATACGCACAAATTCTTTTTATAAGTATATATTACTAATAAATAAAAATTTTTCTATTTTATAAGTTTTCTCAAGGAGGCCATATTTTCAATAATAATCAACAGTTTTTAATACATGTATTTGTATATAAATGAAAAAAAAAACAAATTTTTATATCAAGAGTATGATAAAGAAAATTTAAAATAAAATTGTAAAAACAAAATTACTAAACTGTCTTATTCTACTGCAAAAATTTTCAAGCTTTCTTTTTTATTAATAGCTGGTTTTATTTTATTTAATATAGTTTTTGTTTTCAAAAAGTTAAAAAATTAGAATTATGCTTAAAATTAATTTATTTTAGTACATTTAAAGGTAAAAAATCAAATATTTATAATCTGTAACAATTTTGTATGTATAATACTATTCAATAATACTTAGAATTTGCTTAAATTCATTGTAGAAATAATTTTGTTAAATACCCTGATTATTCCTTACAAAAATAGCCCGTTTTATATCACCACACAAGATTGTCATCTTAAAATTAGATAGTTGGCACAACAGATCTACTATGATACGTTAGACCATTTTCACTCTGAGGTATTAATTACAATTAAGCTTAAATGAATATTAAGTTGCATCTTGTACAATGCTGCTTTGAATTCCTTCAATTGACTCACATTCAAGCATAAAAAAGATGTCTTAAGTCACTGAATTGACTTTATAATTAGCTGGCTGAATCATCATGTTGATGCTATTTTCTCTAAAGCTTCTCTGTCAAACTGATACACATGAAATTCGTCTTTTTCAGTGCAATCAATTGCACCTCTCTTTTTGTAAAAATTTTTGGCAGGATTCCAGTCAGAAACAAGAAACTCCATTTTTTGAATATTTTCATCCACTGCTTTCTGGAAATAGAAAAGCAATATGTCTTTAATTTGTTAATTTAATTACATTTCTATCATTTAAATAAATGGCTTATATAATTTTAAAGCTTAATGTTAGAATCATATTTTTCTTTAATAATTTAATAATTTAAATGATCATAATTAATTAAGTATATAGTTTAAAAACTTACTTTGGCAATCGTACGCATAAGCTTATCACCAATACGATGATTGCGAAACTTGTCTTGCACATAAAGATCTTGAAGGCACATATTTCTTCCATGTCTTAGAGTGTAGGTATAATAATATTGACCGTAACCAACAACATTGCTATCTATCTCAGCAACATAAAAACCCATGTTTGGATTATCTGCATCGAAAAGGTCTCTCTCTAACTCTGTAACGAAATGAAATCATCTTTCTTATAACAGAAAAACTACTCAAGTTACATTTAAATTATAATGTAAGAGCAGCATTATCTATTTATAGATGCTTGTTTGTAAACCATAAATTAGTTGTCACACTATCTTATCAGAAGATTTAAATATCACAATCATTTCTAATTAACATTTAAATTAAAAAACAATATTTTCTCACCTTTAACATCAACTTGAGGACTGTTAAAATGTTTGTGAAAATTTGCTATTTCCTGAACACACCAAAAATACACTTGATTAGGTTTGTTTTCGTTCATAATAATAAACATAAATACAAGCATGCAAAAAAGAATTGTTTACCCTTGACATATTAATAATTGCTTGGCAATCCTCGCGTTTTGCCTCACGAATTATCACGACAGAGTCGACCATACTTTGTTTGTAACAAAATTGCAGAGCAACAAAAATAGGTAGCCACCTTACCCGGCGGAAAATCTAAATCGCACTAAAGTAGTGAAGTGTCAAGCTGCGCCACCGTGGAATGTGCCTATATAAACACGACAAGGAGATAAGACCCTCTTATCCCCCCGGCGCGAGTCCATTTTATTACGTAATAGCAATATGGAGATTTATGACGTGTGGATTTCTTCGTTTTTGACTTACATAAGATATTCTCAATATACTTACTTCAATGAGATGCCGATGAGAGACTCGGCGACTTTTTTTTCCTCTTGCAATTTGTGAAACGATAATCACCCGCGCGACCGGTAAGCTGCGCGACGTAATTGGCTCATTATGCATGCGGGAGGATTAAACACTACTAACTACAAATTGTATAAATTAAGTAGTTAATGGAATTTCAATTAACAGTTTTTGAAAAATATAATCAATTTTTTTTTAAAAATAAGAACTTTTTATTTATGAAAAAGTTTTTTAAGAAATATATTTCATTAATGATTACTTTTTTAATTCTAATTTCTCTTAAATAATAAATAGTTAGAGTGATTAAATGGAAGTATATGTAAAATATCATGATGGCTTCTGCAAACATTCATTTAGAATTCAGCCTAAACAAATGCCAATATTCTGAATCAGTCAAATTTGATGCACCATGGGACAAGTAAAATTTTACTGATGCTTCATCTAAAACCCAAAAGTCAATTCTGCTGCATTTGTCAGTGTAAGCTTTCTGCAAAATTAAGCAAAATATTGTAATACAAGCTTTCTAGAAAATAAGGAAAAAATAAATTTTTAACAAACCTTAGCCAATGCAAAGAGTAAATTATTTTTTACTTCAATCAAATCTGGACTTGTGATATATAAATCTTGAAGAAACATTGACTTTCCTTCCCATGTTGAGTATGCATTACAGAACACAATGTAGCCAAGTATTTCATTGTTTGAAATAGCATATAAGCACCCACATTCAGAGGGTTCATATTTATTTTCTGAAATTAATCAGTAACTTAAAAAATAGTTATTATAAAAAATTGTTTATTAATATACAGAAAGTTTTTTTTTACCTTCAATAATTATCGAAATTTCATTCAAGTCAGTTTCATTTTTCCTTGGAGGAGGACATGTTTCCTTTAATATTTTTTGTTAATAAGTAATTATAATAAATAAATAATTATACATAATTTCCTAAATAATAAATACCTTAGATAATCTTCTTATAGCATCTAATTCATCAGCTTTGGCTTCATGCACTTCACATGTATTCTTTTCATAATCTGGAATTAAATATACATTTGCAAATGAATCATTTATGTTTGATAAATGAAAGTGAGGATTAAGTTATAATTACCAACTTGATGCCAATTTTTGAAGAGTAATATCATTGAAGCGGTACATATTCCAGCCTTCCTTCAGAGTCATATCCTTCGAGCCCTTGGATTTATAAAAAGTTTGGGCTGGATTTGTATTTAATACTGCAAAGTCCAAATATTTACATTTTTCATCAAATGTTTTCTGAAAAAATTTGTAAGTTTTGGTTTTTAATTTCAAATATTTTATTTTACTTATTCTTTATTGTAATCTAGACTTTTATTTTGAAAATAATTTTTGTTGCTGCTACTGATACATATTTTTTATAATTTATAATAAAAAAAAAAATAAAAAATATTTACAATCAAATTTTGTCAATGAATTATCAAATAATCTATAAAGCAGATATTATTGATGCATTGATATATAGTTTTTCTGATTAAAATTAAAGCTTTTATAATTTCTCTTTGAATCAGTATCAGTTATCTAAAAATTCCATCAAATTTTTATTGATTTGTCCGTTCACAATATTACTGATTAATTATTAATTATACCTTTGCCACAATATCAAAAAGGCGACTTCCAATCCCCTTTCCACGATAGTTTACTTTCACATATAAATCTTCCAAGTGTAAAAATTTGTGAGTCAAAGTGTGTATATAAAAATACAATGCATAGCCTACTACTTGACCATCACATAGGGCTACATAGCATTTAAAAAGAGGGTTGTCTGTGCTGAAGCCATCTTTTTCCAAAACTGCATGTAAAAAAGAAATGGTAGACAATTAAATGATATTTATGAAATCACAAAGATAACTTTGGATTTATCTTACCTTCACAGTCTATTTTAGGCCCATCTGGCATTTCTTCGTAATAAGCCAATTCCTATGAAAGTACAGTTTTCTTTAGTATTGAAATACAAACAAATTTTAAATAAACCTTTGTTTATTATCATTTAATAAAAAACTATAGGCATTAAAAATCATTTGACAATACTAATTTTATTTGTTTCCAAACTAGATAAAATAATTATTACAATTATGACTTTTTTATAACAGGCATGTAAATAAAAACAAATATGAAATTTTCAGAATAGAGTCATTTTCATTCAGGCAATTTCTAATTTAATTTTTGTAAGACTAATGTGACCATAAAAAATGATTATTAATAAATGAAACAAAAGTATCGCGAGCATTTAACAATATTGCAGCAAAAAAAACAATGATTCAGGCACCAATACCACATCAATAGCGGCAATTACAATCGCGAGTCACGTCACGCAATCGTTGAACTTTTTGCCCCATCTCAAAAATAACCGTAGCACATATAAATAGAAAACTCGTTCTCTCCTACCTTAATAAGCCCCAGGATGTCGGCACAATCTTCTCTGACAGCCTCCCTCACCTCGACGTACTTCTCCATGATCTTCAGACTCAACCTGAAAAAAAAGCGCACTCGTTATCCACACACCATAACTGAGAGAAAAAGTCGAAGGGCGGAAAATCGCGTATTTACGGGCAGAAGCGTAACATCCTGATGGTGCTCCGAGCGGCGGCAGGTTAGAACATTCGGCAAATAGAGTTTCCGCGTTATTGGCATTGAAAACGCAAGCAGACGCGCCTGCTGGGCGCATATTTTTGACGCGCGCGCTGGTTGGGAGCGAACGCCGCGACGAGGGAGACGGAGATAACTCTTTCTCCG
>UCOM01002425.1:0-26342 GCA_900474385.1 Ormyrus pomaceus | reverse complement strand
GGGTGGTAACGTTTTAGGAGAGTTATTTTCGAGTATAATGCGCTTCGCTGTAGTTCGGCGCCTGGAATACATGAGCGCGATATTTTCCAACTTTGTTACTCGAAGTAACTTTGCATCCCGAAGTTATTTTGCATAATTTGCCAAACTCGAAAAAGAGTTCACTCGAATTCGCATTTACAAAGTTAAATACAACTTTTTAAGGTTATTTTTCATAGTACTTGCAAAGCAAATCTAAAACGACGCTTTTTCGTTTGCAACAAGTTTATTAAATAAATATTAAGCAAAACTTATATATTCATCAGTCATAATAAATCAGTCGCTAATGTAGATAAAAATGCATCGGTATTTCATTTTTATTGAATAGAAATTCAAAGAAAAGCAAGTTTTGCTTGAAAGAAGAAATTCTGTAAGAAAAAAAATTGCTGAACAATTCGAATTCACTTTGTCAATTCAAAAATAGTTTCCATTTTGAAGTGCAGACGGGTCATTTATAATTCAGACGAATCGAAGCTTTAATCAATGGCAGCAATTTACTGATGTGAGAATACCGAACGCACCGTGCCGTTAATTTTTCCGATGGAAGCCGCATTAAAAAAAAAAAAAAAAAAAAAATATCGGGATAGGGAAAGAAAAGCGAGAGAGAGAGAGAGATAGGAATGGACTCCTACTATCCGCGACTGATTTTTTATATATAGGTGGGTTCGAGTGACTGCTGGACAGCCGAGTTTTTTTTCACTAATCTGACCTTGATTTCATTAGCGAAATTTCGGGCGATTCGATAAAACTTTTGTACAAAGTTTTCGCCGGGTAGGTACCAAAATAATTGCATCAAATAGTCTATCCACACTATTTAGAGCCGAAGCCCTCGATTGAATTTTCAAAAATAATTATACCGCCGTCTGCTCGAAAATTAGCTTCAAAGTTTTTATTCCAATCTCCTTTTTTACGCGAACAATGTAGCAAATAATTAGTCACGGATTAAATGTCGATTCGTAAATAATCGGGAGAACAGTCGCGGCTTCACAAATACTTTAATTATGTAACGCTTTACCGTTGGAGATTTTACGTGAAACAAAATTACCGGAGCTTCATGTATTTCAAGTGCGTCCTAAGCGAAACAAATATCTGAACTTATTATCTGTTTCCACGAAATGCATAAATCGCATACAGTCGCTGAATGGGATGAGGGAGAGAGGGAGAGAGAGAGCCGGGCGCAATGTGACATTTTGCCGAAGCTACGGGCGACTGCAGCTCGTAATGATAACGAAGTCGTCTGTCCGGCGTGTCCCGGAGGGTCGACGTAATTTCGCACGAAAGGGTTGACCCGGCCGCATTATATGGCAGCCGACGAATACGACGACGGCTTGCCCGCGCGTCGCGCTTGAAGGAACAGAACCATCTCGAATTTCGAGATGCCGAAACTCTAATATCTCCCCTGAAGCCCGACTCTACGAGCGTGAGTCATCTCGAACAAAGTTGATCGTTACACTCTGCCCGGAATAGTAATTACGCTAATTTCACCGACTGGGAATATCTAATATTTAAATGTCCAAGCTTGTTTAACTCTGCTTTTTAGCAGCGAAATTTACAAATCTCTATTAAGTAATTCATCCTAAACAAATATCAATCGCGCCAGTTCGGTTGTTTGGATACTTTCTTTTTTAAATTTGTAATACTTTACTTTTAGTTACGCTCTGTCCGTTATAGTAATTATTAATTCATTAATATTTTATTAAGTAATTAATTCTAATTAAATGCAGATCAACCTAATTCAGTTACCATAATAGATTGTTTTAAAATTGTCAATACTAATAATTTAAAGTCTTACCAAATTTCAAAAGATTAATCAGATTGGACAAGATTTGATAATATAGCACTGTAGTGCTATTAAAATTAAGAAAATGCAAGCTTCAGGAAAGCTTGTTAACTCGCCTAATTTTCAGTTCTTAACCGAATTTTTTGGGTCACTAATTGTTTTCAGAAGAGAAGAGAAGAGTTAATTTGATGCGGTAGGACTTACGTGCGTATGTGTAGAAAGCAATCTACGAAACGCGTGTATAAGTTTATTGCAGAGTAAATCACTCTCTTTGAGATAAATTAATTTCTGCCCTTTATTAAACTTCAAAATTAATTATTTAGCAAACGTTCATTAGAAAGCTATTTTTTCCAACCAATATTGTAAACGTTTAGCTTAGATATAATTTTAGGAAAACTTATTTTTGTTTGTATGATTCTCTTTTCAATTACAAATTTAATGTTTATGAAAGGAACAATGTTAGCATCATTGTTTCATATTTTTTCGTTTTCTTTTATTATTATATATTCACAAATAATCGAGGGAAACGTGTTAAGAGTTAGCCAATTAAGTCATCTTTACAAACTTTAGATAAATTGTAGTTTAATAATGGTAATTCAACTTTTTTCAATAAACAGCTTTGAAACAATTTATCAGTTGATGCGAATTAGATATAAATATCCGATATCAAAGCTTAACTCGGTTTCTTATTAAATAAGAATAAGAATTAAATTCATTTTACTTGATAAATGCAGTATTCCTTTCCGATAATCAATGTCGTTTAATTTGATTATTTGCAATCTCCATATTAAAAAATTAATCTTATCCAGCTGCTGAAAACAAAAGAAAATAAAATTACTATAATTTTTGATATCCTATAGCAACTATAATCTCAAGTAGAAAAAATCCAAGCGATCAGACGAATCTCTCGGTTTTTGTAAAAAACAAGATAAAAACAAGCTTCTATTCGGCGGGTTTTCTCGCTTAGCCGCTGAACTATATAGCAAACGCGCCGACCATTTCTCCCAAAGCGAGTTCTAAGCGCGCTAAATAATGGCCGCTAGAAGTCCTGCGGGGGGTTCGTAGAACGCTAGAGCAAGATAGATATACGTAGGTATATATGCATCTGAAAGCGGAGCCTCGAATAGCCCGTATGGCGCGTACGAACCAACTCTCTCTCTCTCTCTCTCTCCCTTCTCACCCCTCTTTCTCTCGCTCTTACACTCAACCCCCCTTTACCGGGGCCGCTCGTCTCCGCGCGCGCAAATTCCCTTCCCGCGCGCGCCGAAGTTATTCCTCGACGCGAATGTGTATATGCGAGAGAGCGAACGACGTCGGGGCAGGAAGGGTGGATATTAATTTAGGTATGTAGTCCTTTCTCCCCGGTGTTTCGAGCTAAGAAAAATGCCTATGTGCTCGAGGACGCCCTGCCCGCTTCCTCGGGCCCTCGGTTAGAAATTTAATCTCACCTCCGCCGCCGCCACCGCCGCCGCCGCCGCCGCCGCCGCTCTCCGTTTATCAACAGTTTATGCTCGCGCGCGCGCGTCTCTGTGTGCGTGCGGGGGGGCGCTTCGCCTCCCCCCCGAAGGTTCGGGAGGGGGCGAGTCGAAAGACCGAGTGGAGGAGCGCCCGGCTGGCACGTAAGGGAGGCGGGCCGGGCCGGGCGCGGCGAGAGGGACGTAAGAAAAATGCGCGAGAGAGAGACCGAGCGACCCCGAGGCGTATAAAGCGCCGAGGAGGAGAGAAAGAGAGAGAGAGAGAGCTTAAAGCAAGCGGGGAGCGATGATGGCGCTCTCCTACTGCTTCTGCAGGCTGCCTGATATATAAGGGTGAGGCGCCGGGGATCCGAGCGGGGGATGCCGGAGAGAATACGGAGCTCCGTGTTCTCTTTCTGCGCGAGGGATCGGCTGCAGGCTCGGCTGAGCAGCAAGGCTGAGTTCGACCTGGCTCTTGGCCTTCTGAATTTTGAGCCCAAGATAATTCGCAAATAATCCCCTTTTTGCTTTTTCTGCCTTTCGCCAGCTTCTTCTTTGTTCTGCTCTTCGGCACTTGCTGCTGATTACATCCCTCGCTTTGATTTTCAATTTTGTGCTTTGTCATTGTTCAATTTATAATTTAAACACGAACGCTGTCTTTTTACCGCAGTTAATTTTCAATTATTCCGTCAAGATTAAGATTTTTACTTCTTACACGCAAGAAAGAAAAGGATGAAAATTTCTAACCAACCGCGGAGCTTTTCTCGCCTCAAGATTATATAAAAGCAGCGAAAAAGATGTTCGCGTCGGGCGCCGCGCGGAGCAAAAAAAGAAAAGGCGACGCAGCGTCGTCAAAATAAGCGGGCTCGGGGGTGGGGCAGGGAGTGTAAAGGGGTTCTTCGGGGCGTCGGCACAAACACAATGAGACTCGCTTAAGCGTGGATTTAACCGACTTGTGTGTTGGTTAGCTCGTTGTGGATACAGCCCAGGGTGTCAAGGGGGTAAAGAGGGTATACATACGTACGAGGACGAAGAGGAGCGGACGAAAGAGCGAGAGGGAGAGAGTCGTGTCCGCTTGCTAAGCCGGCGTTAGGGCAGCTAGAAAGGCTCTCTCCCTCTCTCTCTCTCTCTCTCTCTCTCGGCGCGCGCGAATCCTCCGCGGGATGGTAAGAGACATAGGAAGACGAGGAGCGGCGCAGGGGGGAAAGAGACTAAAACATAGTGCGCGGGGGAGAGAGAGAGAGTCTTACAGATCAATAAAGCTAACCACCCTTCTGGCCGGTCAAGCTTCCACGGCAGCCGCCCCTCCTCTCTATAACACCTCAAGAACAAACTCGCCCCAATATGTCTGGCAACAATGCTCCGCTCGATGGATTAGACGTTTCCGCGCGCCGCGACGAAAGCCGCTTCCGCGGCACGAGGAGAGCTTCCTCCTTACAAGCGTTGAACTCACTCTTTTCTCTCCCCCGAGCTTTGCCACTTGCCTTTTTTGCTCTCTCTCTCTCTCTCTCGGCTACCCTCTTTTTTTGCGCCCCGCCGCCGGCCGGGGAGAAAGTTAAAGAATCGCTTTTTCTTCGCCGCGTATGAATGGCCGAGATAAAACCCGCCGCGTAAGAGTATTAAGTTAGTTGGGATGATTGTAGAGGGGAGCTCTTTGTTTGACTTTACTCTTGTTTTTCTGCTGCTCGAGTGTAATTAATTTACTTAATTTTTTTATGAATGACGCCCGGCGAAAGCTGCCTGTCTTGAAAAGAAATTTATGTTTCAATGGCCAAGATAATTCAATTTTCCGTGCTTATGTATACGCGCTTCTTGTTTAACACTGCAAATTCAATTTATAATAAAGTTAATCTTTTTCATAATTAATTATTGTTTGCGAGATAAAAATGATAGAAAATGAAAGCAGAATTTTGTTTGCTCTTTTATCAAATTTTGTTACTTTGCCTCGGTTAAATAACTAAATTTAAAGTTATACACATAAGTATATTTTAAACCTTATTTTATGATGAAATAAGAGTTTAAAATCACATTTCTGTAATAATGTTTTTTATACGAATGTAAGTAGCTTTCTTTAAAGTTATTTTTACTTATAATAAAATTTTAAAAACTGATAATCTGTTCATAATCTGCGTTCACAAGAATTTAATCAGTTAAATGTGCATTGATTTCGATTAATTCTTAAATTATGTACGTTTTATCTTTCACAGGCATTGTATCAGCTTCAGATTATCCGACACTTGTAAGTAAATTATCAGTCAACGAGTTGCAGCTTGCATCGAATTAATTAAACATCGGGCAAGAATTTCTGTTCTCAATATCGCAAAACCGTCTGGATAGCTTTTTAAATTTCTTTGTCTCGCCGGGCTAGCAAAAATATTGAGAAAACAAAGTGATAATGTCCGAGTGGGAGTTTGAAGCGCGAGAAAGAAAAAAAAAAAAGTTATTTAAAAAGATAAAATTGGCCTCGGTTGGAAGCAGCGCATAAAAAAGCGGAGGATAAAGCCAAGCAAGGAAAGTTGGCCGGTAGTTTGAAAAGAAGAATAACTAACATTTAAAGCGGTACGCTTTCCTCTGGAGAAAAAGGCGCGAAAGAGCTTTTTCCTTATATGTCTATCTCGTAAAGTCAAAAGTCCTTCCTTCGCTCCTTGCTCGTTTTTGCCTTTCAGCTTCTCCCGGCGGGCTCGCTCGTGCGCGAAAGCCCCTTTCAGAATGTTTTCTCGGCTCCTTCTTGCTCATTATAAGGCGGGCGCCGCTTGTACAAAACCGGGCTCCACTCTCTCTCTCCTCCACCTCCTCCTCCTCCTGCCCCTCGCTCTAACTTCCGGGGGCTTGGCTTGAGGTGGCCTGGGCTATACAGAGAGATACCCCCACCCCCGCAGGAGGCGAGCGAACGATGCCTTCCTTATTGATCGTCCTTCGTTGGCTCTCCCAGGCCCCGCAGCACCGGCAGCAGCAGCAGCAGCCTTTCTCCGTCTCTCTCTCTCTCTCTGGCTGCGCTCCTTCGCTCCTTTATCCTCGCGCGCGCGGCGCTTAGGTCCAACCTCCTCATTTTGCGCGCCAGGGAGGAAGAGAGAAGGAGAGCCGGAGACCGCCTTTGTGGTCCGCCGGCCGAAAACCCGACCGACCGACCACCTCCAGCCACCCTCTCCAATAGTCAACCGCCATCCACCCCCCCGCCGCCGCCGCCGCCGCCGCCTTGCCGCTCTACAAAGGTTCGCTCTGATCCTCGGGATCTCCTCTCGTTCTCTCGCTCCTGCCTTCTCTCTTCGACTCGCGGCCCGCTCTGTGTACGCCTCTCGCTCTGTGTGCCTTGTGTACATTTTCTCCCCGGTATATACCCCTTTCTCTCCGGGGATACGAGCTCGACGTTCGTTTGCGTCTTCTTCTTTCGTTTCTTCTCGGCTTCTTTCGGCGGGCGCTCTTTGCGCTGCGTATCTTCTTCAATTTCAACAATATTAAGTGTACAAGGCTCGCTGCTGCTTTGTCAAATCTCTCAATTAAAATTTACTGCTGATCTTTACACGCGATGTAACGGGCACGTGTTTTTAAGATTTCTTTTAGGTTTGATTTTAATAAGTAATATTTTGCAACGTTTTATTCAAGCTTTTAATATTCTATAATTTTTTATGTTTATAAGTTTCTGTTATAGAATGAATTATCTTAAATATTTTATAAACTGCTGCAGATTATTACGAAATTCTATTAATAACAATTGTATCAATAACAAACTATAACTCGCTTTATAATAATATTGCATAAAAGAAAGTAATTTCTCATTCATCATCTTTCGTTTTAAAGTGGGGCACAGTTATTTTTTGAAGGTCAGCTTAAAGAAGAAAAAGCGTAATGAGAGACCATTTTAGCAGTCACGCATTTCCTACCGCCTCGACCTTTTTTAAAGCAAGTGAAGGGGAATTTTTTGAAAGAAATAATGAGCAAATGTTTACAACTAAATTTTATTTGTTTCAAACTGCATTCGACAGTATTATTTTTGCCATATATTAGTAACCAAAATAATTGCAAATTACGTGAAGGAATATACTCTAACGTATTTTTAATTAGCAATTTTTTACATAAAATCAGCTATTCTAAATTAGCGTTTTAATGTTCCTCATATTATCTGGAATAAATTCAATACAAAGCAGCTGTTTTTACGTCATCTTTTTTCCAACAAAGACGGATGGCAATTAAGTCAAGACCTCAAAGTAGCCAAAGTTGCACGATTTATAAGCTCTTCCCGAGGAGGGAGCATTTGCGCGCGAGGATGCCGGGCGGTCGGCGTCCGCCTGCGAGGACGGGATTGTTGCGCTGTCTAGCGGAAAATTAATTGTGACTGCCCTCCGAGAGAATTCCTCTTCGCGGTGCGGGGGATGTCGCGTCGTCGTCGAAGCCCCGGGGCCCACTCTCGTGGCAAGCTCGATTGAAGAAGGGGATGAGAGGAGAAAAGCAGCTACTCGTTAGAAATCGAAAGAGGATCAACGACTTGTCCCGCAGGGCCTCCGTCGTGTGTTTATCTTCATTTTAACGCAAACAGTGAAAATATCGGAAAATATACTTTCTATATTATATTTAGAGTTTTTTTTTTTTTAAGGGACCAAAAGAATAATTGACGGCATTTTATTTGGGGCATCTGCAGCCTTACGTTACAATAATGCACTGAGAGAAAAATTTAGTAAAAACCATACTGCCTAGGAAAGCCGCCAGAGACTGTCAAAGCCCAAAAAATTACCATACTTTACAGGAAAATTTACCAAACAATATAGTAAAATTTCTTACATGCATAGGAAAATTTAGCAAACAGTATAGTAAAATTTTTTACAAAGTATAGTAATTTTTTGGGTTTTGCGAGTCTGTGGCGGCTTTACTAGACGGTATGGTAATTTTTACAAGATTATTTGTAATACTATATCTCTTCTCTCAGTGTGATTTAATAGGCAGTATTTTTCGAAATAACGAGTGACTTATCAAAATCGTCTAACGAGGCACTCAAACAAGGAGGCAGCTCCCCTCGGCAAATACGCGCGTTCAATAACCGGCAGGAAAAAGCGCGCGAAAGAAAACACAGCGGAGAGGCGGCAAAGAAAATGGAAAAAAGTCGGCGTGCGGCAAGCGGGCGAGAGAGAAAAGTCGCGGGATCCAACGCTCCATTAATCCGGCCCGCGCGCCAGAGCAGCCGCGCGCGAGAGAGAGAGAGAGAGAGGGAGCAATCGGAAATCGGCTCCTCTGGGGCAGGACGAACAGGTGCCAAACACGTGGTCGATCGATCGGCTCTTTTTGCGGCGTGCACCCTCCGCGACTCCGAAGAATGCACACTTGCGCCCGCTGTTCATTCACAAATTATTTTCCGCGCGCGGCGGCGCCGATTTTTGAATGGTCTGCCGGCTCTCCGCGCCCCCGCGAATTCCCGCCGCAACCCGAGAGCAGCTTTTCCTGCGCGAATAAGCGCGGGGAGCTCCGCTGTCGTTGCTCGGCCGCCGACGAGTCGCTCCTTCTTTTTTTTTTTTTCATACTTTATACATCCCCCGCTCTCTCGCGGTGAAAATCGCGCGCGCACCGCGCGGCTCGACCATGTCACTCGGTCGCGCGGAGCCGCCGCGACGGAGTAGTCGACAATACGCCCTGCGGCTTTTCTACGTACACGTGTTTTTTTTTTTTTTTTTTTTTTCGATAGGAGCCGGGCACGTGACGGCACGTCTCTCTCTCTCTCGCTCTCTCTCCCTCTGTGCGCGCGCAAGCCGGATCGGCGAAAAAAGAAATGTTTAAGCTGACGGATTGTTTTTACGTATTTACGTTTTATTAGAGCGTTTAGCGCGGGGAATCCCGGCGCACCTGCGGTCGTTCCGGGTCTTTGCGCTCGTCCGAGCTATCGCGGGCGTGTGGCTTTTTTTTTGCCTGCGTTCGCTGAATTTCCCGTTGATATTATTTTCCTCCTTGTTTTTCGGCGACGGTACAAAGCATTTGCAACTATCGCGCGTAATTGATTTATTTACGAGCGATATTGTACGGACAACGTGTTGCTCTTTTGTCGTAGCTGGGAAAATAAATAAATGTATAAAGGATCGCTTATCCCGGCCGTAGATTCATTTTTATTTATTCGAAATTGGCTTTTGTGGCGAGCATTGATTCGACGCCAAACTATAAGTAACGCAGCAATTCGTTATTATTATTAAGTCATTATAGGCCGCGACAAAAGTCCGCAATTGAAATAGTGCAAAATTCGGCTCTCCCTCTCTCTCTCTGGATGAAAGGATTAAATACTGCCGCTCATTGATTGCAACAACTAAGTAACAAAACTCCGATTGAATAACGAGCGATGTGCACGCGCAACATTGGCACGTCATTCATGCGCTTTATCCCGTATACGCCAAAAAGTAAACAAAACGCATCGCTCCGATTTACTCGACAATTATCCATTAATACCCTCTCTTTTTCGCCAATTAAACATATAAAACGGCCGCGAGCCGCGAATTCCCGAAAACCGAAAATCATCGCAAATTCGAGCGGAACCCGTGACATTCGCTCTCGGCTCTCCAGCGGCGTCGCGCCGAGGCTGTTACTCACGTTTAGCCCCGCGATATATAAGAACTTAGCGCTTGCGCCAGAGAGAGAGAGAGCTAAATCATCATCACCACGGCGGCGGCGTTCGCTTGTTCGAGCGATTTAAGGGGGATCCTCGCTTGTGTATACACGCTCGCCTACACAGACTACAGAGAGCCAGAGAGCGAGATAACCGATTGCGCGGCGCCGCGTGCGGCCGCTCGAGCAACAGCTGATGAAACGACTATTATATCTATCGATCCGTCGATAGCCGGGCCGCGCTCTCTCTCTCTCCCTCCCCGTAATAGTTTCCTAATAGGTGCTCGATTGCTCGACCGAACGCCTACGTGAATATGCGCGAATAGTTGTCGCGAACTAGCGGCTCCTCGAAAGCACCCCCGGCGCGCGCGCGCCCGATCGTTTATAGCGCGAAAATTTAAAGCGAGTGTGTTCGGAAACTCGATTATACCGCGGGCGAACACACACTGCGCGACGCTGCTGCCCGGGCTTCCGTTGTACATGCAAGAGAGAGAAAGAGGGAACGAATCGCCGTCGCCCGGCACCGGTAAAATAGTTTCGTTTTAACCGACGAACCCCGCGCGCGGCGCCCGCAAACTTTTTGCCTGTCGATTTTAAAGCCCCCGCGTCCGTATGTCGGTTTTTGGGAATTAATTGAGCTTTTGTATGATAATGGCTCGACGGGAGAGAACGCGGGCAGGCGGCCCCGTCGTCCGGAACGAGTTAGAAGTTTGTAAACGTTTAATATGCAGCCGAGAAGTAAGGGATTTTCAATAAGAAAATAGAGAGCGCTGAATTTTAATGAGCGTTCATTATGCACGCCGCGCTTGTAGTTTTTGGTCGGGCTCGCCCGGCGCTCGTCTTCCTCTCCTCAAACTATTTTCATTTTATAAGCAATTACTGTTATTGTACGGAGAAGTAATAAGAGTAATAAAAAAAACTTGGCTGTTTAAATAACCGACCGAGTGAATTCCAGGTTGTATTAATCAAATATGTTGCGAATAATTCGCCGAAAGCGCAAAATTTCGTAGTAAATTCATTTCGACAATTAATAAGTAATGAGAATCCGACGGGCATTCGGCAATCTCAGAACGATCGTTTCTCCAAAGAGTAATTAATGAACAATTTCCAGAAGCCTGCCGAATTTCAGCGAATTTTTCCTAATTAATTTCATACGGCGGAAGCAATTGACGCGGTGAATGTTAATCTCCTATAAACCGGAAAATTTCCGCCTGTAAAAAGCTTTATTTCCAGCGAATATAAACCCGCGGCGGCGGCGGCGGCCCCGATAAACAGCTCGTGAATAAGAAAATCGAAATTAAGAACCCTTCCCATTAAGCAGAGCAAACACGGCGCGGCGGCCGAGCATCTCTCCTAACGTACGTAAGTATGAATAATCGTATCGCGTTTCTAGCCTTGTCGTCGGCGGCTCGCCGCTTGGCGCAAACAGTTTTTATCGTCGCCATTAGCGATGACCGCTCGCCGGTCTGTCAGCGGGCTTTGGCCACTCTCTCTCTCTCTCTCTCTCGCCCGTGTCTCGGGGCGTCTCGCGCGATCAAAAGGGCAGAGGCCGTATCGTGTGTCGTCAAACACAGTCGGAATAACCCCTTTTCTTCGTCTCTGCTCTCGCGGCCGCCTTCTAATTATGTTTGCTCTACTGAGTGCTGGCTGGCGTTTTTTTTCTTCTAATTAGCCGACTCCGGCGTAAATCGTCCGCCTCGGAAGGCGCGGTTCAAAACCTGCTGCGGCGGCGTGGTATTAATTATTTTGCAATTGCGCCGGCGTGTAGGGGGAGGCCTGGGCAAAATATATATGATAAGTATTATTTTAATGTCTTTCACTTTATCTAGATTATTTATTATTTGCCGTGTTGCGGGCGACGTTGATGGCGGAATTTATATATTGTTCGAGAAATCGATTGCGTTTTAATTGCAGTCCGGTCTTAAAATAAAATTATGATGTATTTTTGTAATAGTATAAATTAGGTTTTTCCGCTTTAGGGGAGGAAGGAAATTCGTATTTATTAAAAATTTTAATTCTATTTATATAGGGGGAGGTTGCAATTTATTTTTTCTTATATTATTATTTACATAATGCAGAATCTGTAATGATGACCTCACATATGTATATTAGATATAAAATGGGGTTTATTTACGTATTTAAAATATTGATAAAAAGAGAGTCGATAAAAAATCTCGAGAATATCGCAATATGGAAAGATATGATCGCCTTCGCAAAGTTTCCTTATTCTGCAAAGAGTCCTTGTAACGGCGCGAATCGTACGATTTTCGCAAAGATTCCACTCGATAAAATGAACAACGCTCTCAGCTGTCGAATTCTTTCACCGCTGCGTCAATATATCCAAATAATCAGCGATATAAAAATATATGTCAAATGCGAAATCAGACGTCGAAGCGCAAGATCGCCTCAAAACTATAGCTCGCGCACTTGACACGTCAGCGATTTACAGTCCCGATAGCAAGGATAAAGAGAAAAGTGAAAGAGGGCATCGATTGATAAGCAAAAGCATCGGGGACCTCCAAACGGACTGCTCTCCGCGCTTCGAAATCGATGAGAAAAAGAGTACTGGAAAGGAAGGGACAGCCGGTGGGCGATATAACGGAACATCGGAGATTCAAAGGCGAGTTTACGCGCGCAGAGCAAAAAAGGAGCCAACAGCTGTTGCCGTACGTATCCCGCGCATGAGCGCAACTCACTCTCTCTCTCTCTCTCACTCCGGTGTTTACAAAAAAGCACGTCGAACCGATGGCCGGAAGCGGGCACGAGTTAGGCCGCCGACGGCCACTCACGCAGATTACCTTTTCAGTTTCAATATAAGTATTAGGACGATAAATCTCGCGAGCGGCCGAGCGATAGAACTCGGGCGTACCAGGGGCCGGGCAATTGCAGCTTCTTTCCATTATGTACTCGTTCAAGATACAATCTGCATAATTGTATAATCTCGGTAATCAGCGGTATTGATAAGAGCGGAAAGTTAAGGGGGCGACAACCTAATAGCAAATAAGAGGCGAAATTATTTTATTATCTTTATTCCAAGGATTATTTATATCTTCATTTATATTTAGCTATATAGCTAATTCCAATGTAGATAAATGCAGTTTATCTGCAATTTGATCGTTGACTGCGAAGGCACTTCAATTTTTTTTAAGTTAGAATTTGATTTAACATTTTTTTGATAATATGATTTTCTATCTTTGTAATTAAAAAAAAAAAAAAAACACATTTATTTTGCTTATGCACGAAGCATATTTTTTATATCACATTTGCGCCGTTATTTTTACCGTTTGTTATCGGATACGAGATAACATAAATTTAAAAACAAGATGAGTTTGATTCGGATTAATTGTGAAATTATTTGATAAGAAATAAAGTACTCTAGAAAATTCTCAAAGAATTACATTTTATCGCTAATCGAATATAAATTATTTATTTGTTAAGAATTGCGCTCACCTAGGCATATTTATTGAGAGTTATCAAATGTAAGTAAATAAAGCTTCATAATCACGTGTTGTACTGAGCTGATCTTGAAAAATATACGTCAATGAATGTCGATGTCAATCGATGATTGGCTAATGATTTCAGATTTAGGTATGCGTCATGGGTTGCAATCCAGACTTATCCAAATAAGGTTGCGAAAAGCAATCACAATAACACGGATGCAATACACGTTTAAACCCTCAGTGCTGTTTCTTGTTTCTACCCCTTGAAAATACTAAAATTTGAACATATTAAATGATTGATTACTCCAGACGCTTAATCCTTTCTGAGATTGCATTCTTTGATCTCGACAATCGGGGATAAAATATTAATTTTTTCACGGTCTCAAGGGTAGCATTCAGCTTTTGAAGGTTAATTCAATCATTGAATCTTATCGATCTCTCGAGCGCTCGCTGAAATCGCACACGTACCGATAAACAGACTGGCCATTGATCGGGAATATATAATAAGGCCAGAAGCTCGGAAAAGGCATCGTGCAAAGTATAATAATAAAGCGCACGTGCTACCGTCTGGGTCTTTCACCCTGGCGCGCTTATTTATAAAAATCCCCGAACTAATGATCTCTCCCCGTCTAGCCAATAGCACTTTTGACGCCGGGCGTATAAAAAAAGCCGCGAGCCGCGGGGCAAGAAATCCGGCAAATTAAGAAAGAGAGCCCTTCGGCCGCTCTCGCGGTTTAAAGCTCCGAATCGATATATCGAAATTCTATTTTTAAAAGGACGATGCAGCGCGCGCGCGTCTAATCGTCCCTCTCTCTTTTTCCTCTCGCGGCGACATTATATGCACGCGCACGTCGTTGTATTGATAACGAAATATTATCAGAAGCCCGCTAGTTTCGGTCCCTCTCCTCTCTCTCTCTCTCTCTCTCCCTCTTCGCTGCATATATCTGCAGCAGCGGCAGCGGCGAGACCGGGAGAGCGAAGGTGCCGGCTCGCAAAGCACACGCGCAAACACAGGAGCGCGCGCACCCACACTTTGGAGACACGCGCTAGAAAGAGAGCGCGGCGAAGCCTCCCCGGGGGAGGGAGGGAGGTGGACGGGGCATAAAATCGAGCGCGAGCGAGGAAGAGGGCGAAAATTCCGCTCCGCCGAGGGAGAGAGAGGCGAGATAGAAACGCAGCGCTAAGCCACACCCGCAAAAACACAGCCTCTCGGTCGATGCGCTCGAGAGCCGAGAGTGGGATAGACACGCGCGCGCGCGCGCTCGCTCGCTTCCCTTCTCTCGCTCTCGCTCTTTCCTACGGCTTTTCCAGCTCTCCCCCCCCCTCCTACCTACCATCGCTACTACCACCAGCGGGTAGCGCGCGCTCGCTCGCTGCACTGGAACTAGCCCCGCTCTCCGCGCGTGCATACACGCCGAAGGTCCGACGCCGTTACGGACGAGTTCGACTCGTTCCAGTGTTAGGAACGAGCACCGGCAAAAGCTCCCGAGCACGAACGAGCGCCCGAGCGCTCGTTCACCACCGCTTCCATATCCGGCCTCCTCTCTCTCTCCCTCTCTTTCGCTCTCGCCCAGCCTCTCTCTCTCTCTCTCTCTCTCTCGCTCTTTCCTAGGGGGCGAATTTGCAGCCGGGCCAAGTAGGACGCCCGAGCCGAGGCTGTTTTCCCGCACATCTCGCCTGAGCTCGCGTTGTCTAGGCCTGCGGATCACGAGTTTCTAGGGAGTTGCGGGGACACGCGGTGAGCTCGTCGAGGCTGGAGGCTTCGGTTGGAGGACAGGCTCGGCTGACTGCGCGGACCTTTCTGGCTTTGCTGTCGCCCGGAGGATGATGACGCTGCAATCATCGATTGCGAAAAGAGATTTCAGTCGCGGATGAGGTGGAAACTGAAATGGCGGAAAGACCGAAAAAGATTGCCTAATGCTAGATGATGTTTGAATTATAAGCTAAATTATGAAAATTTGCGGGGAGAGACAAAAATTAAGTATAATTTTAGAAACGCGGTACGTCTGAATTTTTGCTTTCGCTGGGAGGATGATGATACCGGGGGGACGAAAATATTAGATATCATCATTTTTTTAAAAGTTTTGAATTATAAAAGAGACGAAGATTGAAACGATGGAACGGCGAAAAAAGATTTTTTAATGTTTTAGATAAAATGTCAATCATCAGCAAAATTATAAGAAATATTTGATAAGATAGACGAAAATTCCTTAATTATTATCATAATAGAAATAATTAATAACTATCAATATTTTAATCATGCTTTATCATCTCAAAATTTTGATAAAAGTTTGAGTGCATTTTGGAATTATAATAAAAAATGATGTCAATTTTATTCTAGTCTTGCTTGGTTAGACTGTTTCTACTTATTATAAATACACTGCTAATTCGCGATGTATATTTAGGCATGCCCATATTTATGTACCCGTTAGATAATAAACTAAATTAATTATAATTAATTCAATTTTTAGTTGTCATAACTTAGCATTTATTTTTTTAATATTACTTTTGCCAAAACGAAAGAATTCATTTTATTTATTTGTAATAAGCTGAAATAGACCGCGTCTAATCATCACAATCAATATATGTAAATCTACACGATAGCATGAAGCATACCATTGTGCATCCCATTAGTAATCTTACGACTTTATGGATTCGCAATTATTAGATAAAAGGATTGCTTAGCCTAAGATGTTCAGCTGATGAGCGACTGCCGTTGCTTCTTTTAACGATTTTTTAATACAGATCATACCGATTTCTTTTGATAAACATAAAATATAGCTTTAATGTCACGTAGGATGATACGTTGAAAACATCGTTTCTATATTATAGACATTTTCTAATTCTAGGCAAATCCAGCTTGAATATTCTATACATTATGTCAGTTGCATCTTTCCCGTATGGACATTGCAATCGAATTGTTTGCTTTCGAATTCATCCTACTGTGCAGCCTACGATAAGAGCGTTATAATGTACCAAGTTAATATACCTATAACTGTAAGTAAACTACTTTGCTAAATGCATTAATAATGTTAGCGATCTATATTGCACCTCAAACATGCTAGCAAACATCCAATCGAAAGTCCTAATGTAGTATCTTTCCTAAATATCGATCTTTACTGAGAATCATACTCCTCTTAACGAATTTAATCAAAAAGATGAGCTAAAATCTTTTACGACTTAATTATTAATTATTAAAACAATTAATAATTATTAATAATTTTAATTAATTATTAATACAAATTGTTTGTAAAATCTTATTTTACGTATATTAAATCGCAGAAAAGTTTACTTTATTGAATTAACATAAAGAACGTTAATTAACTCGCAAGCTGCCCGAATAAATTGATTTACCTTCTCTTTAATAACAATTTCGCTCGGCAAGCTAAACGAATTAACAAGTCTGAATGCATTTCCGTCAATGCTAACTAACGTCGGTTTAAGAAAAGCCGGCAAACCCGCGCGGTGCCCGAGCTGACCATTTTCCCAAAATCCCAGCCCTGAGCTCCGTGTCGTAGTCAAACACGGAGCTAGACAGAATAGACATGTAGAAAGTCAGCGGCTATCCCTGCAAAGCCTCCCTTCCCCCGATTGTCCGTCCACCTGGTAAGAGCAGCATAGCTCTCTCTCTCTCTCTCTCTCTCTCCTCCCTCTCGCGTATATATTTGCGAGCTGCTCCTATCTCCGGCGGTGTATAGCCGGGACAGGCTGACGCGAAGAAAATTGCGAAAAGCGCGGGGCTTTTTGTGCGCGAGAACTTTCGAAACTGCAACCCTCCCTTCCGGCTCTTATCGCGGCCGGCGCACCGTTATATACAGATGCCAGCTATCTCGGCGTGGAAACCGCGATGCTGCGGTGCCCGCGTGTCGAAGAGCCAGGCGCCGCTCTCTCTCTCTCTCGTATATACGAAAGTTTCCGCTCCCCGGCCTGACCCGTCGCGACGCAACTGCGCCGAGCGCTTCTTTCTTTGTTCCCGCGAGCTTTTTCTCCGAGCTCGCCTCCTTGTTTCCGCCTCTAACTGCTGCTACGGCGCGTTACAGTTTATTCGGGACAAGTGTTGCCTGACTGTCGCGCTGCTGCTGCGCCGCGAGTTCAGCGGTAGATTCAATCGCGTCGTGAATTAAAATACTTTCGCCGGGGAAAAGCTGGGAAAGGGGCTTCGCGAAGTAAGCCCTTGGCTAGAGGCGGTACTTTTGCAATTATCAAGTTTTCTGGGTCGCTCTTTGCCGAGCTCGAGGATTTTTGTTCCTTTGCTCTTTTTTCTTTCGGACCTTTTATCGTTCGGCAGTTCGCCGACACGCTGTTAAGACTGAAAATTATTGATTCGCTCGCTAAAGTAATGAAGGTTTTGAAATTCTACGATAGCGGGTTCATTTAAATAATGCTAATTCTTATTAATTGTTCTGTATCAAAACTTTACTGCTAAAACATTAAAATTGAATTTGAAGTCGTCGAGCGAACAAAATTTCATTTCTGTACTAAACAATAATTTATCAGCAGAATCGCATTAATCTGAATATCGATATTCTAATAAAAACTATGATGTCTGCATTTGCCAAGCAAACTTTATTAAAGTAATAATCCCTCGGAAAAAAAACCTATTATGCGCAGAGTTATCTCTCTCTATAATTTTTTCATTTGAATAATTTAATTCCGTAAGCCTTCATTTGTTATGAAACGTAAATGACGAATACAGTCTTTATTCGTGCCGTATTGACAGAAAAAAAAAAACTATAAATTTTCAAATTTAGTTTTTCTGCTGATTCGATGACTCGATATAAAAGAAAGATAATGAGTTGAACCAAAAGAGCTGCCGTCGCATTGATCCGCCCGATAAAATAATGATCAGCAAATGAAAAAGCAGGCCGAGGATTTGATTAGCGTAATGTCCCGACGATCGAACGGTCGAAAAAGGCCTGGACGGGGAGAGAGTTAGCAAGAGCTTAAATGTACGGGCAGGGTCGTCGGATGGGCCGTATGACACGGTGTCGTTTTTAAAACTGGCAAATAAATGTTTGCATTCACTGCTGTCCATTATAGCGATCATGGATATTCCGGCAATTTTAGTTTGATTGAGACACCTATATGTTGACCGTCGCCGGGGCTACACGATCGCGCGCGCAATAACATTCTACTGTGTTTCCAATTAATTATTGCATGAGACTCCCGATCCCCCGGTTAGTAGCTGGGAGCGGGCCGCCGAGCCGTGCTTTGCATGTGTGTTCATTATTTCGAAAGCAAGCCACTAATTATCTTAACTCACTATTAGTTGTTTAAATGACAACGCGGCGAATTGAAAATTTATTAAATAAATCAATGTTATGGGGGGTGGGGGGTAGGGGGGGCTAAATTAAATCACTTCGCGCCTTTAAATGATGTACATTTATTGTTCGATTCGGCCAACTTTCGATCTCGATAGTTATTTGACCGTTCGGCTTTCATTACGGGCACAATGAGAACCAAGAGTGGCCGTTTCTAATTAAACGACGAATATTAATTTGGCATGCAATTAAAATCTAGCATTGCCACCGGGAACAAAAGAAGTCAACGAAATATATAGGCCAAGAGAACGAAATAAGTGAATGAGACGAATATTTTCGCTCTTCGTCTAAAAACATCACAAAAAAAAAAACGCCAACAAAACTTTTTTAATTACAAAGAGGCTTTGGTAAAATTATTTGTTCACGCTTCAATAGCAGTAACGAATGATTGAAATAATTAGAATATTTGAAGGAGCCATTTTTCCGCTTCAGCTAGGATTCATTTTGTAAGATTAAGTTTGAGTCATTACTTTAATTGTCTCCCTAAAGGCGCCAATCGCGTGCTTACGTTAGAAGGAAAAGAAAGACATCCCAGGCACTCGGAGACAGACGGAGCTGGAGAAAGCGAGAAAAGCTCTCGGTCCTCGCGAACCCTTGCATCGCGCATAGAGGCGAAAGGCAATGTGGGGGAGCGAATTTCTCGACGAGAAGGAATAACCCTGGATGGGCTCGGCCGGAAGGGAGACAGAGAAAAGGACCTATAGAGGCGAGGGTGGAGCTCTCCCGGCCAGTCGTAAGGGGTCGTAAGGGACGGCTTTAATTAAGGCAAGTGGAGGAAAGAAAAATCCTGAGGGAATTTATAGAGGTCCGCCGTACGCACCGACCTCCGAGGGATACGTAAGGGTGGAGATCGCCTGCAAAGGGAACGACCGAGAAGAAAAGGGTCCAACTCTCTCTCTCTGTCTCTCTCTGTATTAGTGCGCGCCAGTCGGAGACGACGATGACGACTGGCTGCTAATTCTGCCTATCTTTCTCTCCGTCTTTCCTCCTACTCGCTCGCCCGTAAAAGCCTAACATGCAAAGTAGATTCTGCCGCCGAGCTCGTTCCCCCGAATAATTAAGCGTCGCGGACTCGCGCGATTGTATTACCGGACGAGGCGCTTTTTACGCGGACGCTTATTCTCGCCTCGAGGATCTTATGTGCGCGGCTCTTCTTTCATCTGTTAGTTTTCTGCATAAAAAAAAAGACCTCTTATCTTTGACTCTTCTTTAGATTGCGAAAGAAGCTTATTTGCTTTCTGAAATTTTGTGAACTTGTAGATTTTTATCGACGCTGGTATCGAACTGGTGTAATTGTCGCATGCAGTCTTTTCAGAGAAAAATTCATGATAATATTAAAGGTACTTGTAAGATAAGATATAAAAGCTTAGAAGTATCTAAATTCTTGTGTCCATTAACAACTCAATAATCGTATACGATAAAAATGTCAAAATAGTCTTTTTATTAGTAGCTTAACGTGTTGCGAATCTATAACTGATGGAAGTTATCTGTCGATATAACGATCAATAAGTTAAGTAATCGAATCGCATAAATTTACATTCCCGAGTTTGTTTTTTTAAGACACATTTAATTTCATCACATTAACATTTTTTTAATCTGAAATACCATTATCAGGTACAGGAAATAAAGAATATAATATCACAGTTGAATTTTAATTGCATTGAATTATACGCAATAGGGGAATTCAACATCATCCATATTTTTTCAGATTAGGAAAAAATTAAAAATACACGAAAAAAGAAGAAAATCGTATACAAAAAGATTATTTATTTATTTGAAATAACATATTTTCTAGCTCTCTAAGACTGAAGCTCTTATTTAATTGAAAAGATTAATAATTATGTGAAAGGATTACGAATTTATACTTATCAATAAAAAATTAAATAATGTGAAAAAAATTTAAAGATTGAGTTTCTCAACAGTTCTTTCAAATTCATAGAAAATTATAAGATTCTAAAGATAAGATAAAAAAACTTGATTCAAAAAAATTTATACAATCATGTAAAATTCTTATCCAAAACACCTTTTCACGTTTATTTTTTGTCGTCGATTGATTGCAATCCATTTAATTTAAACAGTAATTAATTTAGCACGAAACTGTAAAATAAATGACACTGGTTTCGATCGTCTCCAAAACATTTACAATTACCTTAAAGTTCGATGTAAAAATCGAATTCCTTATCGACGCAAGTCCTTAATTCCATCAAGTCGGGGCAAGATAATCCTTATTTCAGCGCGTAGACTACCTACACGTTGTGTACGAAATGAGTGGGGGTTGGCGGTATAGGGTGAAAATATGGGGGGAGGGGGAAGGGGTTTGGACTCGCAGCAGAAGGATGGAAGCTCCGTGGAGGCGGAGACGCGGAGACTCGACAAGGAGAGCAGATCGATATTTTTGACTGCAATTTAGTCTACGTTTAATGAAAGTTTAATAACCTTGTCAGCGGATTGATTATTTCGCGCGGCTGCGTTTTCCGCGAACTTCAACCTCGATGAGGTGCGACAGCATTGCCCGTAAACAGCTTTGCCGATTAGAAATTTAACGTTGCTTTTTAGATCGTCTGGTAAATTCTGAGCATTTTACGGATAATATTTCTGTTATTTTAATCAGATACTTTTTTGGTATTAAAAATTTAATGCAAAAAGAGGGCAATTTTAATTTAACGTTTCATTGTTGCCATTAAATTTCAATCAACCGTTTCATCACTGACACCACTCATAACTTCTTTTAATTTTGAAGGTATGTATTTAGGTTTCCAGCGATGTTGATTAGCTTATCTATATCCCCCCTGCAAAACTATAGATTCTTACCTCTATCAGCTAGAGTTCCTTCTGATGTTTACATATACGATTTAAATACGCAGTTTATTTAGGTATTTATTTATTAGGTAATTAAATATTTAAAAATATTGCAACGCATTATCTAAATTTGATTCTATCAGTTAAATTCCTCTTCTATCGCGTAAATCTTATTTTTTCCATACGCCGTTCACGCAACAATCAACTACTTAACGAGAAATGATTGACATGATTTTAAGTAAAACATAAACACAACGAAACGAGAACTACCTTGAAATCGTTCGAGTGATGCAATAAAAGAAATCAGTTCATTTTACTATATCTTTCCAGGTCTACATCTAAATTAACGAAAAATAAGGTCAAACTTGAACAGCGCACTCGATCGCCGGCGTGGCAAAAGGCTCATTGTTATTAATAATAGACGTCTTTTGCGGCGCGTCCGGCAAGCTTTGGCTTTGACGTATAGATCCCGAAGCTCGCTCGCTGCAGTACGACATTACGCACGTTTTCAGGATTCCATGCGAGGGCACGTGATGGCTCGCGATCCTCCTCTGCACTCGTGCATCCCGCTGCATCCTCCTGTACGCGATTTCCTCTCTCTCTCTCTCCCTCTCGCTCCCTTCGTCATCTGGCACGTGTGTGCCGCCGACGCGAGCGCACATATACACGGTGACAAATGGGAAGCCGTGTAAACTAATCAAATCTATTGCCGAAGGCTATGTTTTTAAAATAAAAAATACCCTGCCACTTTTTTTTTTTTTTTTTTATACTTTTTGCGCGAATCGCACTTCCTACCTGTATGTGCACGTTAATAATCTTCGCGCGAATTTTTTCGCGGAATCGTATCGGCAGCGTGCCTTCTTCGGTCGGATATCTCGTGGAAGTTTTTATAATCCGGGGGGCGATCCGTGATCATTCAGATTTGAGTTGGTTAGCTTCAGTTCAATTGAGCAACCACTCTCGACGTTTTCGAGTTTTTGCATTTCGCAGAATCGCGGTAAAAGTTAAAAATTGACCGCGTGCTTCCGTTAAAAGACCAAAAGCGAAATTCGCTCAGTTTTTTGAGCGCAGTCGTTCTCTATCGCTTCGAAAGTATAA
The DNA here is from genome assembly GCA_900474385.1 of Ormyrus pomaceus. Lineage (NCBI taxonomy): Eukaryota > Metazoa > Arthropoda > Insecta > Hymenoptera > Ormyridae > Ormyrus > Ormyrus pomaceus. Next base: position 3,838 of record UCOM01002425.1, on the reverse strand, counting down.
AAGAAACAGAGAACGATTAGCCAATCTGCCCGGTACGAGAGGCCGTTAAAAAAGACGGAAGGGTTGTAAGAAGTCGGAGGATATATAGTTTTTGCGACTCGGCGCGCATACTATTCGTCACCCTGTACATCGCGGACACGTGCATTGTCGGCGAGCTCACATGGAAGCGGCTCGCGGCCACGCACACAGAGGCTCGGGGCCTCGCGTAAAGAAGCGGAGAGAGAGCCTGGCAATGACACTTGGAAGTACCATCAGTTGCACGGGAGATCGTCGGCAGCGGCATTCTACGCGCGCGCATCTGTGTGATGCTATCGCCGAGGATAGGGCATGTACCCTCTCTCTCTCTCTCTCTCTTCTGTGCACTCGATGGGCGCGACGTGGGCGGCGCACCTTTTTTTAGAAGGCGTAGGGACGCGTGAATCGATGTTAGCTCGCTGGCCGGCGGCTCAATGTCATAAGTACCCGAGCCGCGGGGTTGTGTAATGGCTAAAATGTTGATCATCAGTTGCGCACTGTTTTGATCATTCTTTGTTGCTGTAGGCTTTTGATTACGTATGACTTAACTTGGCTAGTTTTTCCAGGCTGGACTTTGATCAGAGGATTGTGGAATACGGAAAGGTTTTGTTCTCTACAAAAGGCGGGATGATGAGTATCTTTTGGTAAAGATAAATAACGCTGTCAAGAACTTCTCTTTGTGCAGGATTGAATTCATTCATGCAGGAAAAGAGTTTTTGTTTTTTCAGCTCTTAACCGTTCTCACCTGCCCTTAAATATTAAATTCAAAGCATAAAAAATCTGCATTCAGCGAAAAAATTTGATATTTACAGATATTTATTTATAGAGTTTTGAAAGCAGTGTAAGATATGCAAAAAGGCAATATTGCAAAAAGAAAAATATCTACCTTCATAAATCATTTTTACCTTCAATATTTCAATTTTATCCGTTTCACATATTCCGCGCAGTAATTCCATTCAATACCCCTATCTAATGATAAAGAGAAGAAATTTTAACCAATCTAAATGCGGGCACATTTTACAGCCTCAAATAGCGAAATGGGCGTTATAAATTTAATCACAGGAGCGGCTATTTTATGCCAAATTACGAATATGAACTGCTACACTCAAAGCTTTTATTGATACAAAAGTGCTTCGTAGGCCATTTTTTATTTTCTATAAGCTACGAATAATCGTCGCCGGTGCAATTAAATTATTAAATGCGTCTTTATTCGCCGTATGATTTTCAGCGCGCCGAAGGAGGCTTATATATAAGCTTTTTGAGAAAAAAAAGCTCGTGTGCGCAATATTTTTACTAACGCACTGAATCACGGGTACACAGAAATAAATTTAAAAATCGATCTCTTATAATCCAAAGCCATTAATATTGCGCAAGCATCCTTAAAAGAGCGCTCTAACAAAGCGTATTTCTGCCCGAAATTTTTTTGCCCAATCGCCCGGCGCGCACAGATATACGCACCGGTCACGCACACAGACACACACACAGGCGCGCGGAGCACACCACGTGTACGGGCGCATGCATCCCACGGACGGCATCTCGATTTGCCTTGTCTCGTTACGTTCGTCTCCCGAATCAATTATTCGTTTCGCGCGTGAGCTCGGAGCGCACGAATCATTTTTACGCCATTACAGGTATGCGCGCGTGCACTCTCTCTCTCTCTCTCGCGCCCTCTTCCGTTTCCTCTTTTTTTTCCCCAGCCGTACGCTGCACGTCAGATTTTCCTATTGGTGCAGTGCTCTGATTATTGCGGTTGTTTACCGGATTAATTGCGCGCGATTGAGTGCAGTGCGGATTGTAAAAGTAAAATGTTTAGATTTCAAATTTTTCCATTTGATTGTATTAAAGTGTATTTCAAAACTTATCGTGGTTTATTTTTTAGAAAATTGTCTTGCTTCAGCATTGTATTAATTCTCGTACAGTATTAAGCGTTAACAGTTTCGGCGATCAGCCTTTTAGTATTTCAATATAATAAGAACCCGCGAAGTTCCTGAAAATTAATTTTCAATCGCGCACCTCAATAATAATTATCGTAATTATCTATCAACCCCGACACCCCATCGCCTCTGATACTTTCATCTTTCCGCAGTACACGTTATATATCCGGCGCATTAACAAAAAAAGCTTGCCCGAACGCGGATCGGCGCGCATAAGCCGACAGCCTGCAGGCGGGGCGGCAACTTATCGTCGACACGAGGTCGCGAATCACGCTTTGATGGATCGCCGCTTAAAAAAGGTCGCTCCCCTCCCTTCTCTTTCTTTTTTTTTCGCCGGCAGCATCGATATGCCGATAATCCCCGACTTTATTGCGAAACGGGCGCGCGAGCGCGCCGAGGATTTCCAGCCGCCGCGCGTCTCTTTCTCCTTCGGTGTCCCCGCACTTACGGCAATCTTCGCATAATCCCGCGGCGCGACGCCCCGGCAATAACGAATGGCTTTGCAAAGAGGAGAGAGAGAGAGAGAGAGAGTGGCGCGTAAAAGACTGATCAAATGGCGCTTCTTATAGCGAGGAGTCGCGCGCTTATAACTCCCGTCTGCATGCCCCGTCGATCCGTCCGCGTTCCCGAACGGCGGAGCTCTCTTTGTTTGCGAAGCAAGCGTGAAGTTTGATCGACTGCGCGTGTATGCTCCGGGTAAAAATGTTTTCCTAACGCTCTGCGACCTTTTGTAAAGTCGGCGGAATAAAGGCGGATTAGAAAGATTCGATCGCTTTCGAGGGTAAACCTTTTTCAGTTTCGATTGCGCGATGTTTCGCGCGCAACGCCGTAATTTTCGAATTATTGTTTATCGCTGTAAACGAGCGTTGATTTAAATATCTATTTAATCAATAATTATATGATTAATGGGGATCTTCGATAATAAATAATGCGCAAATTGCTTCAATTTGACGCGCCATCATAACTTTCAGAATACGAACGCATTAAATCATTAAAGTATATTATGCATTCGAATTGAAATCGAGAATAAAATTAAATCGCGATATCCCGGTATGTGGGAATTTTTGAAGCTTCTCTTTAATCGAGACCTTGAAAATGAATGCTCGCGCATAAACAAGACCGTTTTCAATTTCGAAGCCCGTCGATAAGGGAGAGGCGGCGTAAAAAGCAGGCAGCTCTTATTAGACCGTTAGGTCGATGCAGCCGGACGGCGCAATTCACCTCCTGCGTCGCGCGCTACTTTGCCTAATGACCGCCGAAAAAAGCCCGCCTATCCGTCCGGCTGTCCACAAAAACGCGTCCCCATCAATCCGCAAGCTGCGCCAGGCAAGACAAAAAAAGTCGTCGCCGCTGCGGCCGCGGCAAAAAAGTCACGCCTAATATGACTCTCTCTCTCTCTCTCTCTCTCTCTCTCTCTCTCTCCGGGGCTGGCTTGCAGTGATTAAAGTCGCTCCCATTCGTTCATTAACTCGAATTCGATCGACGGGATTGTAAGTGCATTTCTCGCGGGAGCTCGCCGACAATGGCCTTCCTGAAAATGCGGACGCATTTAACGTTCCCGCTATTCATGCATCTTCACCCCCGTCGCTGCTGCGTCGCGCGCGGCTCTCTCTCTCTCTCTCTCTCTCTGCCGTTCGGTGCAAACGAAAGAGAGAGAGAGAGAGAGAGAGAGAGGCGCGCGAGAAAAAACAAGAAAAATCTTTTGGGTTAATCGAAAGCCGATCGACCGCGCGACGAGTCCGCGAATGCTCGCATTGTCCGCGCGTCGCACCGATTGGAGTGGAGGCGATTGAAATCTTTCTCTACGCGCGTCGCTCCTCCTCTCCTCGCCGCACCGCGCGCAGCTCCCTCCACCCCCCTCCCCCCTCCCCCCCGTATTCCATTATACC
>UCOM01002424.1:0-26396 GCA_900474385.1 Ormyrus pomaceus | reverse complement strand
TTGAATCAACAATTTCGAATGAAAAAACAAATAGGGAAGAGGATTTAAATGTAGAAAATCGTGAAGGTAAAGTATTGTAAATTATATTTCTATCTTTCGAATTTATGATAATAATTTATATCATTATTCCTATCAATTGAATATAGATCAATTGATAGGACGCGCAGGCACTTCGAAAAGCGCTTTAAGAATCGATGGTAAGATTATTTATATAAAAAAATAAATATAAACTTGAATCAACTTTTCTTTTACAGACAAAATGAAGTTTAAACCTGAGGATTTTCTCCAATTAACATTGGAACAAAAAATAAACGTAATAGGATGTAAGTTATTAATTTAGAAGCATTTGTATTTATTATTAATTAAATATATAAAAATTTTCTAGTGCAACAGCATCAAATAATCGCAAACCAAGCCAAGATGGCCGTTGCTGCAAATTTTGGAGAAAATGATAATAAAAATACAGAATGTGGCTTAAAATTGGAAGAATCTTTAATATTTAAAAATTACTTACCAATAAACAGTATAGATACCTTCTAATCATTCGATAACGACTTGAAAAATGATAAAAAATTTCGAGATAAAGTTGTATTTTTTTTGTTGTTTTTTTTGTACAAAAAAACTATTAAATCATGTTTTCTTATTTAGTGGCAATATCTACAAGCGTATATAAATTTGAACAACTGGAAGGAAACGGCGAGAGAATTAATTAAAAACGTCATATCAAATTCTGTTCAAGTTCTCTACAGTTGTTGTGGGCAGAAGGGCAAGAAAGCTTTCAATGAAAGTTTTTTATATAGCCTGATTGAAGGTATTTTTTTAATAAACTTATTTCATTAAAAATATTCATTAATTCAAACTTAATTTATTAAAATTATAATTTGTTATAGTTGCTACAATTTCGACGGTGAAAAAGCCAGGAAAAGCGAAAGCTAACGAACTACGAACCTACGTAAGCAATTATTTAAAAAGCGCAAAAACGCATTTAGGTAATTATAATTAAATTTTTTTCAATATTCAAAATGTTTTTTTCCAATTTTAATCAATATTTATTTCAGAAAACGAAAACAGAAAAAGCGCCAAAAAAGCAATAAGAAAGCAAAAAAAGTAGCTGAAAAAGAGGACCGTCTATCCTCCACTGTTTGGAGAGAACTAGCAAAAACGACTTATGTTGTAAATGTCTTTGATGGAATAGATATGGGTGTAAGACTAACAAAAATTGTTTCTACAGCTATCAGAGAATTTGACGAACTATTTTGTCTAAAAAATGCCAAAGATACGTATAAAGGTCACTATCTTCAAAATGTAACCCGTGCGTTAACGCAAATGACTGTTTATGTATACTTTACAGACCGTTTTTAAGGCAGGTTCCAGGTAAACGTGTGGGTTGGGATCAAGAGCGATCGTATTGTAAAACCCTATGAACTACCAGAGAATTTGAATGGGGAATCATACTTAGAGTTCCTACAAAACGATCTCCCGGAGTTACTGGATGACATGTTCACCCGATGACGATGATCGAATGATCTTTCTCCGCGATGGTGCACCACCATACTATTCGGAAGGAGTCAGAGATCACCTCGATCGTGTTTATCCCGGACGCTATTGGTCGGGCCATTACCAGATGCCCGCAACCAATAATTAAATGGTCATCACGATCTCCAGATCTAACCCCATGCGATTACTGGTTTTGGGGAGCCTCTAAGGAAGCGGTGTACCATGGTGGCGAGCCCGGTGATGTTGCAGAATTGTCTGAGCGGATCCAACACCACGCCGACGGCCTCGATCCGCAGGAGATCAAGCGGGCCACTGAGCAGATGATAACACGAGCCCGGTGCTTACGATTGCTTACGAATACTTACGATTTGAAAATTAGTGTAAGTATAATAATTAATTAATTATTAATTTTAATTAAAATTATTAATTATTAATTTTAATTCAAAATTATTAATTATTAATTTTAATTCAAAATTATTAATTATTTTTTATTTTATTTTCCATCAGCAACAAGATTTCGTCATGGGAGTTATACATTTTTTAAATGAATTTAATGAAGTTAACGAGGAAGAATTTTTTTTTGAAATATTTAAAATAAAAAATTTTGCCATGAAAAAAATTGGAACGAACTATTTTTTATACAGATTTTATACAAGTTTTGTAAATATTTGATTTTACACAACTTGTATAATTTTTTTATATAAAAGTACAAAAAATATGAGCTCCTCTAATACTCATCGGTTGCTAATTTTAACGTGAGAGGTGTAAAAGGTTAGGATGCGCCACCAAGCGCCAGTTGTGCAAAATAAAATTACTTCCACTTCGTGGTGCATCTTAACCTTTTACACCTCTCGTGACAAAATTTATATAACGAAATAATTGATATAACTTTTATCAACATTTTAAACAAGCTTCGTAAAGTTTTAGTTTCGTTAAAAGTTTAGTTTCGTACAATGTATATAAAATTTCTATACAAAAATATAAAAAATATGAGCTCCTCTAATAGTCATCGGTTGCTAGTTTTGACATGAGAGGTGTAAAAGGTTAGAATGCGCCACCTAGCGGAATTAATTTTATTTTTCACGACTAACGCTTGGGTGGCGCATTCTAACCTTTTACACCTCTCATGCCAAAACTAGCAACCGATGACTATTAGAGGAGCTCATATTTTTTATATTTTTGTATAGAAATTTTATATAAATTATAAAGAATCAAAATTTGACGAAACTTGTTTAAAATTTTGATAAAAGTTATATACATTATTTCCACTTGGGACTAATAGAGGAACTCCTATTTTTTGCACTTTTATATAAAAATTTTATACAAATCGTATAGAATCAAATATTTACAAATCTTGAATAAAATCTGTACAAAAATTAGATAAATTATTTTTTCATATTAAGTTTAAATTTTTAAAATTATTTTTACATATTAAGTTTAAAATTCAGTTAATTGAATATCAATTATCATATTATGACAGATCTTTTCGAAATCGATCTCTTTCGAAAGATTATGAAAAAGCAGGAGACCACGCTCTAATTCTATTTTACATTTTTTCTAATCTATTTTACATTTTAATAAAATAAATAGTAACAATAATAAGTAAATATCTTATCAGATCCGTAGTATGTTATTGATTTTCATTTATCAGTTTTTGAGTTTCTACTTTACTCTCTATTGAAATATATTACTAGTAACTATTTCTATTAACTGTTAATATTAACTATTTCACAGTGGTCGACTTGCAACTACTTAAATAAGTGAATATCCCCCTAAAAATTATGGAACTTTTAGGCCTCAGCGGCAAAGGCCCACGTAAAAACGGTCCACCATTCAAAACGATTAAACCGCTCCTACGTCACCACCTCCGCTCTCTTCCCGCCGCTTCCATCGCTCGACCTTGACTCTGAGCCTCTCTCACAAAAGCATTTTATCACCAGCTCTCGCATAAAGCGAACTCCGCTTACGTCCGAATCCAGTTCGATCGGCGAGCTCCAAGGCGCAATAATGCGCAAGGAAGAGGCGGTGCTGGTGTTTTCACTGGTTTTTCCTGCTTCTTTGTCCGGGCTTAAAGGACTGCCGACGACTTTCCAATGCGAGGAGCTTTATCTCGAGTTACTTCGCGGCGTTTAAAGTGCGATTTCGCATATCGGCGCGGGGGTTAATGGCGTTTTTATTATCGCGTTGAAAAAGTTTCTGATACCTCGAGGTGAGAAATCGCAGGCGATTATCGCTTCTGCACTTGCGATTCTTTGGCATTGAGTGCGCAACAAGTGTTTTAATTTTATTAAAATACTCGCTCTGATTAATGCAGCGCCATTTTTCAAGCTCCACCTAATTTTAACGCTGCACTCGATGTCCAAAATTTACCAATCATCATAAAAACGCTTTAAAGCTTTTAAATTACGGACGTAATAATCCTTGCTAATTAAAGGCGTGGCTTCGACTCGAAGTTTAAATCACTCAATTCTAACTTCAAACTTTCTTCAAGCTTCGATGAGCCTCCATGAATAAATTAAAACGCAAATCGCCTCCTCACGCCTTTTCCATTTTCTTTTGCGACTGTTTGCACAGTAGAAAGCACTCGCATAATGCATACACACACAATCCGATGCAGACTTTATTGTGACGGCCATAAATATTTATCACCCTCCTTGCATATCCCATTCGACCGGCCAGTTTATCAATCCGGACTTTCTCTCTCCGTCCGGCGACCAACCCGATCCCCGATCGCAGCCCGCGATTTCCTTCACTCGGCGTTTCATAAAAGCTGACGCAAATGCGAGCCGGAAATCCCCCCGGGGGTCGAAGAATCATCGCAACTTCGGGGAATAATTACCGCGCAAGAGTCCGCTTGAATAGGCCCGAGGTTAACCCGAGGCAAGGCCGCAGTCGAATATCCATTAATTTCGTTCTCCGGGCCGCGAGAAGGAGCCTGTCGGCATTCTTCCGAGTGGGAGGATGGAATGTGTAAGGATTAGCGGACAGCTGATCGATGCGGAAATCGCTTGTTTGCTTATGACTAAATTACAGGTGGGATACTACGTTCGATGTTACGAGTTAATTGAGCCTTGGTTCTCGCGCCTTTTTTTTTTCAAGGGACGCTGCGGAGAACGAGATTAATGTGTAGTTGCGCGTGGACAGTTATTAATGTTGCGAGGTTTTCTTTGCGCGTTATTAACTATTAATAATCTGTAAATTTTTTAAGATTTTTTTAGTCCCGGGTTTTATGAGTTGTTAAAGTTTTTCTGCGGGAAAAATGATTGCTCTTGTTTTCTCCGGGGGCAATGTCGAGTGGGTTTTATAAATAGACTAATGAGGCGTTTCTTTATTAAACCGTGAATACTAAATTTTTATTTTGATTAATTGCTTCTTTTCCTTTTCTTGTTTGGCGGAGAGTCTGAGAAATTTTTGATACTAGACATTTTTTACTGTATAACAATATAAAGGTAGTTTATTTTATGCTTTTAATGATCCGCGTTTAAAAAGCGATTAATATGCGTAAAAATAGAGATGACTTCCAAAAATTTTATGCTGTTTCCAAGAAGAGCACTTACAAGGATGCACTTTACAAGACGTCGTCATAAATTTAAAAGTTATGCATTTAAACACGTATAAATATGTGCATCGCCATAGAAATCGATAAGAAATATGTTCAGTAACGTCAAAAATACATTAAATAGGCCGGAGTATCTATTTTTACTCTTTAATTATTGTAAACTGACCAGTCCAATTTACAAAGTTTTTTCTTTAGATTTATTATAAACTGTCAATTTTCAATAACATACACCGACAATTCTACCCACTACGTTCAAAATCCCCGAACAAACCCAATTTGTCAATAAGCAGCAGACGTCTCCTGTTTTCTGCCAAAGTGCTAATCCGCGCAGCCGCCAGAGAAAATAAAAATCCAGACGATTTTCGTAACGTCGGCAAAAAGCTGTCCGGTCCCCACATCCTGGGGACCGGACAATGCATGTCGCATTTACATAACAATGCGCTCGATCTCTTATATAAAATAAAATCAATAAATAAGGCGGCACAAGTTATATCCCCTCGGAAAAAAATAAATATCGAGCAATGGCAAAAAATTTGTTTCAATTCAATTGCCGATGTTAAATTGCGCAACTTCGCGAGTTATAATATAAGTAAGGCATCAGATAGGAGAATATTGGTGGAATGATATATTTTTTACTGGTTGCATATTTTTTTTTTAATAAATGCAACGCATTACTTACGACTTTTCTTTAAACCCACTTGGCAATTACGTTAACGTTGCTCCTGTATAAATTAACATAAAAACGTAATAAACGCTCTGCCGATACGTCTATATTCCGAGCGATGCTTTATCGCGACTGCGAAAACGTGCCGACGATTATTGAACCATACATTCAGGCCGATGAAGATATTTCGAAGCGGCCCGTCGATTTTCAAAATGAAAAATATACGCGGCGCACTTCGATTTTAATGCGAGTCCATCGGCCCGAAAACTTATTTACGCAGCCGTCGGCTCTCGAGTCCTTGCCGCTGCCGACTCGCTTCGCTGGCTCCCTTTTCGATCTCCTTGCAAAATCATCTCGTTTTCATGCATGAGGAGACTAATAAGGCATACATGGAAACTATTATCGACCGCCAATTAAGAATAATGACCGAAAAGCAATCAAGCGAAAAAAGCTCCCAAATCCCCAGATCGGATTTCAGAGCGAGGCCGCTCGCCGCGGTAACTTATTTCGTTGCGCAGCCCAGACACACGTCACATCGGCGGTTCTACGCCCCTCGAGAAACTTTAACAAGCCTTCGCTTATCGTCCGAATTCCGCGGCGACATCCTTCATATTCAGGCGGCTCTCCGAGAGCGAACGGGCGAAGCCGACTCCTTAAAAGTCGCTTTATTCCTCGACTCGAGCTCGTTATGCTTACTTATCCGCGGCCACACCCTATATATATATATATATATATCGCGCAAACTCTCACGCGGCGGCGGCGACGGCTAACGAGCAGCGCGATCGAAATTTCGGTCCAATTAAGAGCGCATACGAAAGCAGGGCTCCCGGGGATAAAAAAGGGTCGCAAGGCCGATAGGGGGGGGGCCCGATCAACCTGCGCTCCGATGGGAGGAAGAGGCCTGCCAATGCATCCTCGCGGCTGAAGGTCGGAGCTGGCCGCAAGAACCGGGAGATACTTCTTTGGTTTATGGGACGGACAAAAAATCGACGGGGTTTTTAATTGTATAGGCTCGGAGGAGGCGAAGCCGTATACGGCGGTAATTAGGAGGAGAGGTGGAATTTGTTTTGTGAGGAAAATAGAAGAAAGGCCGCTTTTACAGTCGGAGATCGGTTTTTTTGGGAGTTTTTTTACCGGTGTTCTTTGGATTGTAAACGATTATGTATGGGGCAAGATTATAATCAAGTTTGGAAAAAGGAGCAAAATTCGGATCCCGCTGGTTTGAAGTACAAGATTATTAATTTAATGAGTTCAAGCTGCACGAAAAAAACAATGTTATTATTGACGTGCTGCGAGAGTTGCTACATTTTTACGAGTATTATATGATATCATAACTTTACCATATTCTTCAGTTTTTAATAAAAATTGTAGTATTCGTTGTATTGCATTAAAATATGTGTAAATATTATGTTATGACTGCATTAAAAGTCAACTTTAAAAATACTAATAATGGACTTCAAACTGCATCTGCTTGCCAATCGTCTGGAGAAGGGACCCATTAAAGTATCCAAAACTTCAGCACAATAAATATACAATTTTTCTTTGAGAGTCTGGTATTTACTTCTCTATTTTGAAAACAGTTTTTCTGTTACAACATAAATCTAAAGTTCTCCCTAATAATCAATCAATTATCAATCAACCTTAACACCCCAGGTGAAAATAATTTATCTTATTTTTATAAAGATTTTATATAAGTTTTGTAAAGATTTGGTTCTACACAATTTATATAAAATTTTTATTTAAACCTGCAAAAAATATGAGCTCCTCTAATAGTCATCGGTTGCTAATTTTGACGTGAGAGGTTAAAAGGTTAAGATGCGCCACCAAGCGCCAGTTGTGAAAAATAAAATTAATTCCGCTTGGTGGCGCATCTTAACCTTTTAACCTCTCACGTCAAAATTAGCAACCGATGACTATTAGAGGAGCTCATATTTTTTGCAGTTTTAAATAAAAATTTTATACAAATAAGATAAATTATTTTCACCTGGGGCTGTAAATACTTTTTTAAATATAAAACTGGTCTTCCGCGGCGATGTTATTTAACAGAAGCAGGGCATAACGCCACTGTGTGCAGGTTTTCAAAAGGTTCGCTTGTGCAGCATAAAAAAACGTATCGGTTCTGATGTATTTTTTGGGAAGAGATATATTTCTTTGCTATCTTTATGGTTTATGGATTTTTCATTCTGTACTAGTAAAGATAGAAAAAGGGGAGATAGTTGAAAGAAGGGGCTCTAAATAATTTAAAACCGATATTTTTCACTTCAATCATTTCTCCGAATAATAGCTCTTTAGAAAAGCGTACTTTTTAAAAATCAATAAGTCGTCCACAATACCGCCGTTCGTGCGAATTCTGATGTATACAAAAATACAAAATACTGCTCGGAGCAGACGATCAAAAAATAAAGAAGCCCGGGCAAGATAAGAACACAGGCCGCGGGAGTAAGTAAGACGTCAAGGTGGGGCCGATAAAAAAGAACTAATAGTCCCGAAGAAGAGACAGCAGAATAAGAAAAAGGGAACACCCGCTTGGTGTGTCGCGTCGCAGGACAAATATATCCTCGGGAAGAGCTCGGAATTCCGTGCTTCTCCCGCGAGGCGCGAGCCTTTCAAAGAGTTTTATCAGGGAGAGCGAGGGAGAGAAACTTCGCCGGAAGTGAAGGAATCAGGCGGCGCGCCTTTGTGCCATCCCTGCCTCTCCCCCTCCTGATCAGCCATTGTGATTTCGCTCCGGGCGACGAATCGACGTTTTTTCCTCGCACTTCTCTCGTCCACATTTTTTCCTCTTCCTTCTTTGCAGTCTTCTTTGTTTTAAAAACCCCTTATCGCGTTTAAGTCATGACGTGCCAAGTCTCACGTGTATTATGTTGGCGTAGCTACTTCATAAGTTCATGATCAAACCATAACATGCATATTTTATTGCTAGTTTGTCGCTAATCTGTTACGCCGTACTCGATTTTTTTTCCAGTCGTTTGACTGGAATTGGTTTTTTGAGCAACAAAATATGCTACCAGTCTTGTATTGATATATTTATAAGGTCAGGAGATTCAGAGTGTGGCTACGCTAGCTTAAGCTACACACTCTGATTTAATTTATATTAAGTTAGCGTATCCATTGTTTCTCGAGAATGGCTGAGGCAACAACTTAGCAACAAAATATGCATATGGTTTAACCATGGGCTTATGAAGTAGTTACGCTAGCTTAAGGTTGTCCTGGAGCTAGGCCAGAGTAAAGAGAATTAAATAAAAATTAATATACGAATTCGTTTCGGTGATATACACTACCCAATCAAATTTCAAACTATAGTCTCTTATGGCTACGCGTGGATCTTTACCCTTTTTTCCTTTAAAAAAGTTATTTGTACTAAAGAGATTGAGTCAAAAAACGAGTATATTGTAGGGTATGAATATGAAACCTTATACGCACAGTTTTGAAAGTAACAAATAATTATTCATTCCCCAGATTTACAACTGGAATAAACTTTTTACTCCCACTTCTTTAGTAAATACAAGACAAAAATAAAAGTGTGTGCTTTGAAATTATAATTAGCAGCTCCACCTAATTACAGCAAGAATAAAAATCTCGCACAATCTCCGTAAGTCATTCTCATTCACGGCGGACTTGATTCGCTCGTAAAACGTTTTTCTCACATCGCCCGGATAAAGACGTCGCTGTCGTTCGGCTTGAATGTAAAGAACGCTCTTCCGAGGATTTTAGCTAATTGGAAGGAGAAAAGAAGTTTAGAAGTTTTTGCAGGGATGGCTAAAATTCCGGAATCCAGTTCTGACATATTTAATAAATTAATTGCTTATTATTTGCCTATGTCCTGATATTTTCAGTCTTAACGGTTTTTTAGCCAAAATTCTGCAACAAAGCTCATATATTCAACCTCGTTAGTAAAATTTATCGTGCATTAAATTCTTGAGAAAAACGCGATATTGAAGCGTATCCCGTTAAAGGTAATTCCTCGAAATTCCCCACTATCCGCACTTTCCGAAAGTATAAATTCTACTTTACAAAATGTAGCTTGTAAAAGCAGTATTTCCGGGCAGCGCAAAGTAACGCTCAGGCAGCTCCTTCCTCTCTCGAAAGCCTTCGTAGCTCCTTGTTGATTCAACAAGCCGTTGCGAGCTGCGAAATGGGCCGTCGCGAGCTCGCGCGGCACTACTTCCTTTTCAATAATATCGGTGACCGGAGGCTCTTCGCGCCCGCGCAAAACCCGTCCCCGGGAGAGAGCCTGGGGGGGGGGGGGGGGGGTATATGATTCACGAAGCGTTAAATCCCATTTCGGAGCTTTCGCGAGCCTCGGAAAAAGCGCTGGCCATCTTGATCCGGTGTATCTCGGCCCATTTCTTATCCTTATCCCGATCCTAAGCGCGGCCTTTTCCCCAGCACTCGACAAGCCGCGTTACGGCCGCCGACGGATAATAAACTAGCCGCTCTCGGCTCGCTTTGTGTTGCAGAGATCCAGAAGACCCAGGCCAGTGGCAAGCCGTCCAAGGAGCAGAAGTACGTCGACATTTATCGCGAGAAGCCGATCAGAGTGTCTGTCAAGGTGTTGGTGCCGGTGCGCGAGCACCCGAAGGTAAGTTTACAGGCTCGTTTTTCAGTTTGGTTTTCCGCGGCGTTTACCCTGCGATGGCTAATCAGTAATTTTGAGGTTATTTTTTACTATTACTTTTAAAAATTAAAAATGAATGAATAGTTTTGAGGATATTAAAATTTAGTATAAAAATATATAGTATTTTTTTTGCATAGAGTAAGTGTGTTTCTCCATTCCGTAAAAATATACAATTATATTTAGTTGAACTTGTTTCTCCCTGTAAATAAAAAAATACTCTTGTACATATTTCGTAATAAACGTATTTGCGTGCGATTCTTAGCGAAAATATAGGTGAAAGTAATTAAAACTTTCAAAAACTCATAAGCAAAGTGTATCCTCCTTTTATAGTTTCTATAAAAAACAATTTTGTGTTTTAAAAAGGTAAACATTTTTCTTCTTTAAAGAAAGTTCTCCCTAAAACGAGGAAATGAAACGCAACGGAAAACGCGAAAATTTAGACAGTGTTAAAACAGCTGTATTTTTTCCTTCCTCGTATTTTAATTGCGATTGCAATTTTAAATTACTTAGTTTAAAACTCTACATTAAAATTTCCGCATTTTAATGTACAAATATATAAAGAACCTTTCAAGAAAGTAGCATTTAAGATTTTCCGCGTCCCTCATTTTTCTAGAGCCGTGCAAAAATAAAAACTAAAGTTTTAATCTCTCATTCCCGAAACCGCGTTAAGCCTTTTTGAAAACTATTCAGCCTGCGAAATCGCGTTTGCAGAACTTGTTTCCAAAATCAATTCTCATCGTCCATTCCTCTTGTAATTCCGAAAAACCTGATCCGCAGCGTTCACCGGGTCGAAAGATAACGATCTTCAATTTATCAGAATGAAATTCAATTGTTAACCCCCTGAGATAACGTCCGCCAAAAAGTGTCGGGCGCTCCTTTTTCACCACCTCGTCCGCTCACGCATTATCTTACGCGCAAATCCGGCGCTATTTCTTACGCGCTTATCTCTCTCCCTCATCCTCTCGTCCTCCCCCGCGCGACCTCCTATTAATTACCAGCAGAGAGCTCTAACAGCATTCAGCTCTCCGTTGCGGGGGCTTAAATAGGTTGTTCGCCGGCTCTCCTGTCGCTCGGCGTCGGCCGAAAGTCAGTTTTGCCAATTACAGCGCGCGGAAAAGCCCCCGCCAAGGTAAACGAACTTTCGAGTGCAGGCGAGAGAGAGAGAGAGAGTGAGAGAGAGCACCGCTGCTGCTCTCTGCTATTCTTTTCCGAGGCCTTTTTCCGAAAGTTCGCCAAGCACACAGGAAGAGGGAGAGAGAGAGAGAACGCGAATCGGACACGTTCGAATGCTATTCAGTGCGAAAACATCCGGCGTTTTGTAGCCGCGCGCTCGTCTGTTTGTGCTCGAAAATCCCAGCGCGATGCGCGCAGCAACGGGGAAATCTCTTATACTTCCAGGCTTGTCTGCTGCCGCGAATGGATGCGAGGATTACATGCTCTCGCTTTCGCTGCCCCCTCCTCCGCCTCCTTCGCTCTCCCGTCTTTCTCTGTTTTTACGCGCACCGCGCGAGGATTCCCTCGTGAATATTCACCGAGGAAGCGTTAGATCCGAGTGAAAATGCAAAAACTCGGAAAAAAATTTCGCCGGTGCGCGGCTTTCGAAGTAACGATAACGAATGACTTTTGTTGGTCGAAATGTATCGATCAGCGTCAAAGTGCAATCGAGTAATGAAATGACTCCGCGAAAAAGTTTGACGCATATAGGAGAGGAGAATTATATTTTATTTTCAAGCTAACGGTAATAAAGAATCGACGATAGAATCTTAATTACACAGGGGAAAGAACAAAGTTGCAATCCAGTCTTATGAATTTTCGGAATGCAGCTTGCAGTTAACGCTGGAAATTCAACGTTTCCTGATTGAATCAACAAATAAATTCACCTCGCAAATGAAAACTTTATAACTCCCGGGGAAAAAACAAATAAATTTGCCGAAACCAGCTTTATCATCATAAAATTCAAGCGCTAGTTTTCAAAAGTAACGCTTTTTAATTTATCCTATCCCTTTTCCCCGTCGAAGTGAAATTCTCGACTATTTTACCAAAGTCAAAGATAAAATATCGTTTGCAGAACATGCAAAAATATTAGGTAGTTTTATTTTACAAAACCGCTCTGCGTCGGACCGCAACGCATTTGGGTTTGCTGAAACTCGGCGTTTTCATACTACTAGCAAACATTAGAAAGTAAATGTCTGTTTACGGGAGTGCAAAAGTTTTTCGCGGAAAATTAGCTTGCCACACACCGAGTATTCACTTGTACGAAGATGGAGGAACATTTGGTACTTTTTTGTTCTAAATGAATTTTTACGTAGGCTTTGCTCCGCGTGCCCGAATTCTGGGAAATAAAATGGAATAGCGATTCATGTTTTTCCGTACTTAAAATAAAATTTTCATAAAAGATTTAATTCGTTTTTCTCCGAAGTACGCGATTGTGCAGTGAAGCGAAAAGTTTAAACTTTTTAATGGGTTTTCTGACATTGTCGAAATGAAAGATACTTTACGAACAGGTACGTATTTATTAAACCACAAATAAAAATATTAATACGCCAAACCTGAAATATTTTACCTGCATTAAGGACTGTCTAATTACAAGTATTGGTATAATGGACGATTTGCACAGGCATTAGCACCGCAATGGAAACAGTACCGATACGAAAACGGAAAATTCCGGGTTCAATTCCCATCAGTTTAGTCAAAAGTCTTTTTCCAATCGATCGATTTGTCCGCAAGATCTGCAACTCTCGAAGGTAGAATAAATGAAAATTCATTTAGTCGAAGTGTATATGCACTTATTCGCCATGTCAAAAATCTTCTACGTGTAATAAGTGAATAGTCACTTATTGTATAAGTGAATATTGTTACTTAATATTGAAGCGCAATACATAAAGAGGCTTATTTTTTATTTAAAACAAGTAAAAGTAGTTACCACTGTGGATGTTGCTTAATGCAAGCTGCAGGAGTGAAGAATCGTCGGAGCGATCATTGAATTCCGATCTCTCGAGCTACGCTTAAATACATTCAGTGTTACTACTTGAAGTAGTTAGCGCGACAGAAAAAAGACAAGGCAAAGATTTTTATATTTAAATTATTTTATTAGACAAAGTTAACTTGACTGCTTGACGATCAGACGTCGAATCCACATTAGATTATTTTTCTCGCTTCCCTTGTCGGTATATCGTCATGACGTAAATATATGCGTTTTCTATGTAAAATAATACATAGATACAGTTTCTTTCTTTCTCTTCCGTTTCTATCGTTTATCTCCTCTCTCTTACACCCCCTCTCTCTTTCACCTCCTCTCTTACACCTCCTGTTTCTCGTAAGGGAAGCGAGTTATAATAAGCGACTCCGGAACATTCAGTGTGCTAGTTTTTCCGCGAGAGTGCTCGATGCGCCACTGCACCACCTGTCGACCGCTCTTAGAAATACTTTCGATAGATTGCGGGCATCATGCATCAACCACTTATTCAATAAGTATAAATTCACTTATAACTAAGGTGAAAATACGTTACATTTCACTTATTTTAAAGTTAGAGTATTGGTCACTTATGAAATAAATAAATTTTTCACTTATTCAGATTTAGAGAGAATATAATTTTAATAATATTTAATAATTTAACTAAAAAAAGTATTTCGGTGCAGAAGATTTAATAGCAAGACCGCATAAGCATCCAAAAAAATCCTCAAGTCGCATCTTGGCCAGCCATTTTTTTCGCGGTCACCGTCCAGAATTCCTCGCCCAAAGGAATGCAAAAATTATTTAACCTGTTTACTCGCATTCTCCCCCTCCCCCCCCCTCCCTCTCACTTTGGCGTCCTTTTTTTCCCCTACGGATCTCCGTCGCGGCGGAAGCCGCGAGAGAGCACTTTGAGAGCTGCGGCGCTAATTTTAATTTTTCTCGCGTCTCCGCGTCGCGCTCGTCCAAGTTATTTATGGCGCCCCGGGGAATTCTCGCTCCTTCCCGTTGCTCCCCCAGCCTCCCCCGCCCCTTTCGCGAGTGGATTAGCATATTATGACAGCGGAGCGCAGCGCGCCGGTGGAGGCGCGCGCGGCAATTTCGGGGCGCGCGACGAGGCTCGAAACTGTCCGCATTAGCCGGCTGACGTGTATACGCGAGAAGAGTAAGCGGTGGCTGGGTGAAATAAAAAGGGACGAAATTCTGCTCGGCCATCTCGCGGTCGGGGGAAAGTTTCTCGGGGTGTGGGAATAAACACGCGTACGTTTGCACTGCCGTGAGCCGCCGCCGCCGCCGCCGCCGCCGCGACAGCGCGCGCGCGGTTTCTGCGGGGGCAGAGATTTACTCGAGCTCGCGGCGACTCGTCGTTTTATTGTCGCGTTACTGTTTTGAGTCTGTTTATTTAGAGGTGAGATTTTCGATTATAGCAGGTTTAGCGTTCGCCCTTCCGAGTTATATACTTTCTGCACATATTTGTTGGCGGGAAATAATTCAATTTTTAGATTTATGAATTGCGAAATTAAACAAAAAACGAGTTCGTGTAGGTTTGAGAGAAAGGAATTTTTTTATAGCTTTGGAAAATTCAGATATCATATTTTGATAGCGTTAATTTTAGCAGGCACTACATCTGTATGCACAAAGTAAATGCATTTCGAGTTTAGTATGTCAGGTAGTACAGGTATATGCTCTTAAATTACATAAATAACTGAAAAGTGCAATATTTCAAAAATAGTTTTTTAAATTCAGTAACAAGTTTTCCTTTTAAACAAATTGGCCTTTCTACACAATAAAAAAACTATTTAATGTTTTAAATTAAAAATAAATTAAAAGCAGAAAAAGCAAACAATTACCACGCAGATACGATTTTCTACTTTTACACGAATATAACAAAAGTTTAAGATTTTGTCGAGTTGACGAAAACGTTACGTTAAACTTCTAAATGTATTTTCCTCCAAATCCTTCGTCATATAAACTTGTATTTCATATGCGAAATACAAATGTAATTCAAAACTTAACGTAATAGTACTTTATTCAAGTTACTTCAAACTCAAATTACGAGCGAGAAAAAGTCTGAAAAATTTGTAACGCGAAGCTTTGACAGTTTTGCAAAATCCCCCGAAAACCCTTATGAATGACGGAAAGGACCCAGAGATAAGATATTCTTCTATTAGACCTTTCGCATCAGATTTCATTAAAACTTGTGTCCACGGTGTCCTCCGAAAGAATTGATGGATCGACTCGAAACCCAAGCCGTCGTCGGCGGTGTGTAGCCTCCCAGCGGGTACACTTGCACGCAGCTATACGCAGATCCCGAAACGACCGGAAAGTTTGCGACTTTGATTAATCGTCCTTGGCATTTAGCATGCAGCCAAGAGGGTCCAGAGAGAGAGAGATGATCGATCGACTAATCGGTCGGCCGCTCGTCATCGCGACTACCGCCGTTGTTGTTGGCTGTTGCCGGATGGACGGACATTACACTCCGCTCTCTCTGGTGGACAGTTCGACGCACTCCATTGCACGCGGGTTACGAGCCCGTTGCGGCTTATTGCTCGCCGTGTCCCTCGATTAGTGCGACCTGCGCTTTTCTCGGTCTTTATTGTCCGGTATGTTGCTAGGAATTCCGATGTTGCCCTTGTTAATTGTCCCTTTGACCGGTGTGAACGACTGACGCCGTATAACCGTTTCTTGGAGTCGTGCAAAATGATGGAGAAACGTCTTGTACTTTGGATTATTCTTTTTGCCCGTCAGCAGAAATAAGTTTCGCGGAATTGAATGCGAAAATAAGATCAACTTCTTTGGGTAATTGTCAGTTGAACGATAAATCTTGTCGAAGAGCTTGGAGCGCAAAATAGTGCATGGCCAAAGAGATCCGTAAGAAGGTAAAAAATGGCTTCCTCATTTCAGTAAGTGGAAAAATCAATAACGCGCAGCTCGCGAACTTTATTCATCAGTATTAAACCACAGAAGACGAAACGCAAGGGATCGATCTAAAAATAATTTCAGCTCTCATAGAGCATGAAATTACGTTCAACCCACTTAATTACTTCCGTTTGCTCGCGCGATGCATTCGTCGACATTCGGCCACTCTCTCTCTCTCTCTCGGGCAAGTGTCGCTCGAATTCCGGACTTCCGAATTGAAACAAAAGCGAATTCTGGAACGGCGGCCCTCGGAACAGCGGCGAACCGCGACGCGGCATTTTTCCTGGCGCATCCCAGCGTGCGCGCCGACCGCATGAGACCGCACGAAATCCAGCGTGACCGCGGACTCACAGATCCGATAATAGGCGCGTATGCCTTTGGAAAACCGCGGAAGCCTCGTTGCAGCAGCCTGGCTGCGTTGCGAACCGAGCCGTATAAGTCGATAGTCGCCCCGAGGAGGAACTCCTGTCTCTCTCTCTCTCTCTCTCTCCTTAGAGACGTCACTCCGGTGGCTCGGCTGCTGATTAGCGGTAATATGATTATCGTTTTGCGTGCTGAGAGAGAGAGAGAGAGAGAGCCAGAGCAGCTGGTCAGATGACTGGTTAGTCTGTCGCCGTGATTAATGAAACAGCGCCGGTACTCGGCGACGATTTCTAGCGGCCTCCTCTGCCGCTGCTCGTGGCGGAGGTGTCCAGGGGATGAGAAAGTCATAGCCGGAGCATGTGACGCCCCCGCAACTATGGGAAGCTTGTAGCGGTGAGGGCGGTACACGCGTCCTACGTGCCATACATCTAGTTTTCCCGTTCGTCTCTCTTGCTTTCTGCTGATATGCTCTCTCTCTCTCTCTCTCTCTCGCGCGCTTACCCGTTGCCATGTTTACGGGTTACACTATGTTAATGTTATTGCCGGTAAATGCATTACATTCTTGTTATTCGAGCGAGGCCGCTGAACATCATTTTGCATTTGGTCTGAAGCTTCCGGAAGCAGTTTGTAGCTGAGTTCAATCAGATTAAAAGCGTACAATTTGTCGTTTTATGCTTTGCATATATTGAAATTATTGTAGGCATTGAACTTCGATTATTATCGCATGATACTTGTGGCGATGATCGTGCGACCTAAACTTTTTGCAAACTTGTTCTTTCTATTTGAGTCTTTCTTTTCTACTTACAGCCTGACGCGCTGTGGATACCGAATGGGGTTACTTATGAAAGGAGGTGATATGGTTTTCGTGACTCAACTGTAAAACTGCAAGGAAAATCCTGTTTTATCGAAGGGGAACTAAGACCCTCTCCTTTACTCTCCTTGGACTTTGAATTTTCGAAAAGAGGAAAATAAAAGCCGGTATATACACTGCTGGCCAGAGTTGCCGGACCTTGACTGTTTCTCTTTTTTTGCTGGCTGTTTCCATTCACCCTTTCTCTCCACTTTGTCGTATATTTTTTCCTTTTCATTTATACAAATTTTTTCTACGAAGTGGAGTTAAACAGTCGCGGCAGCCGAACTAAGATTCTGAAAATTTCTCCACATTCAAACATTTAGCGACGAAGTTTCTAGACTAGAAGTTCACTTTCGCATTTATATACTTTCAAATTAGTGGATTTCTTGCAAATTAGAAACTCCGTTTTTTGAGCCGAACTTTAAAATAAATATGATAATGTGATAACGTTCTGAAAATTTGCCATTCTACAAATACTGCTTGCAGAAAAATTTTAACATTCTAAATAATAATTTATCCATTTTTGCAATTTACAAATTCGCGCAATGCCAACACGATGGTTACCTTTTTTCAATTAAATAAGCATTCAATTTACCCTTTCGATGATTTACAAATAAAATAGGTTTATAGAATAACTTTAATCTTCAGCGCAAGTACAGTTGACGAAAGTGTTAATTCCACGCATAAGGTGAGCCATCGATGCACATCGTACGAAGAGAAAAGTCACGCTTCACCGCTGAGAGAACTGCGCTTCACTAACATATTGTCACGCAAAACATTCTCGTGCGCTTAATGGTCTGTAATCAAACTTCGTGGTTACTCGATCGTCGGTCTTCTCGACAATTTGAACGCGTCGTGCAATTGTTCATGTAGATTGAAGTTACTGTGAGTTGATTACGAAACATTCCGAAAATTGGAAATGTTTTATGCGTTAGTCACTTTTTATTTACTTTTTAATTGTATTACTTGAAATTGTATTTTATATTTATTTACGTAAGATTGGTTTGTTACTTACTTGCTTTTATTGAAAACTAGTTGTCATTTCTTGTCATTTTCTTTGCATTCTACATGTATTGTTCTTTTTGAATTGCGACTTTTTTGTGGCTTAAACGTCATATGTCAGTATTTTAGTACAAAATGAATATAACATATTTATGCTTTTTATTTTTTAGCATTTAAATAGTTTTTATAAATGCTGTTTTTATTTCAGAAAGATAGTATACTACCATTTGAATATTGACTTGCGCATTGGATGTTTTTAAATGAAATGCTTCATTACTTTAGAAACTAAAGTAAATTTGTCGACAAAATATTTGTACTTTGAATTGCATTTCTCGCTAAAAATGTCTGATCAAAAACAATATTTTTGATAAAAATAGTACTTTTCTATACGGGTGTGGAAATTGATTATTTACCACGTGAGACATTTTTCGCCCAAGCGAAGTAAGTGAGAAAAGTCTCACGAGGTAAATAACCAACTTAAACACTAGTATCGAACTTTATTATATGTATACCACGAGTACCGAAAAAACATGCCAAAGTCGTGATTTTGAGGTTAGAGGAATTGGTATAAAGGAACGTTCGTAACGGGTAGTGGTGTAGTTATTTTCGACTTCAATTTTATGCGTCTTACTTGCTACTATTCGACTGTATTTTTGAAAATCAATTTTGAAACTTGGATCAATATAGAAATTCAAAGGTTAGCTTTTTCAGAATTATAGTAGAGAGTATTTTCGAACAATTTTAGGTTCACTATTGTATGATTCACAATAAGTTACTCCAAATTTTAAGCCAGTTTTTCATGTGAAGCAATAATAGCAAATCATGACAGATTTTAGTTCATAACTTACTAAATCTATCTCAATATGTAAGATTGCATTTTGTGCTAGGCCACAAAAATCTCTTTGGGCTTGCCAAAACTTAAAGGCCAAATCGTTCGATAAGCAATTATGATTTGCGAACTTTTAGCCAGCCATTAATAATGCACTTATTGGTACATAATTCATCACGTCGAAATTAGATTGGAAGCAATACATTACACCGGTGCTCGTAATGGGGAAGACGCGGAAACCAGAGCCTCTTTAATCCCCGATGCACGTCAGTGAGATACGTGACGAAGGAGCTCGGAAATCTGTAGCACGAACAAGGGTAGTAGGAGAAAAAATATCTCTAATATATATAACAGTATTAATAAGCATAAGTTGCATAAACAACTCAGCAAGCATGCTGTTGTATTCCAGATTAGATGTTATATTAAATGGAAGAAAATATTTTCACGACGTTCCAATCAAATATATAAAGTGAGTTGGGCCTGAAAAATTATGTTGCCTAACTTGCAAGTTTCTTTAAACTTCAAAATAAAAGCTAAAGTTTCAAGCCTCAAGGCAATATAGCTTTTTGTACCCGAATCGCACTGGTAAATACAAGTTTTTAGGTTCGTTTTCTGGTCCGCAATTACTAGAAATTACATAAAGAATATTAAATTAGTTAGCACTCGCCCTTTTCTCTCAGTCTTCCTTCTTTCTGTTTCTCTTAAATTCATTTGTAAAAGAGGAAAAAGCAGAGGTAGTTGAAGAATTTGAATAAGCAAGCTTTTTCATTACTTTTTGAGCGAGTTATTTAGTCAGCTTACAAAGCAAGGATTACGGAAGTAACGTTGTTGATTAAATAAAGACTCCTTTTTCGTCTCCTTTCATTGTTTATAATGAGGTTAATGACTGCGTGTTATCGGACCGGTTATAATTATTTCTTCAAAGTACTTCCTAATTTTTGGATAAAAAGTTTACGTTGGTTATTATAAAAACTCGAGGATATAGAGCTAATTTTCTACTTAAAGCTGCCTGACGCATGACGAAAAATAATTGTAACTCCTAAAACTAGTATTCGCATTTTAATATTATAAATGTTTAGAGTATTAAAAAAATTTTTAAATTTAGATATTTTCTTCTAAATAATATTAATAATATTAATAATAATATTTCTCCTATATTTTTTGAGACTTATACATCATATTATAAAGCCCATTTACGTCAAATCGAGGTAATGTAATATTGAACAAAATTTTAGCTCAGTTATTAAATTACACATTTCTAGATGCTTCCAATTTAATTGATTTAATAATAATATCATAATAGCCCAAAAGGAGTTTAAAATATCGTTTTCACACAACCGGTAACGCATTGCTTAATTATGCATAATTATAATAACTTTGCGTAATTTGATAATCGTTTCAGGGCATTATCGTCAGTCATTAAATGTTTAACGAAGTGTTTTAAATATTCACTGAACCGCGTTACGGAGAATTAACTTTTCACAAAAATAAACGACTGCCCAAAACTCCAAGGAATCTTTTATTCGTTTACGGCTGCATTTTTAATTTCTTACAATGATTAATTTTCATTAAATGTGATTGTTTAATAATAATGTTACCAAAAGTTTCGCATACATCAAGAGTCGAAACCGCAGTAGCGCACGTGATTTTATCCAACCCCTGAAATTCGATTATACTGCGGCTAGCTGTGACCGCGCAAATCTATCTTCAAACTATCAGAAACAAAGCACATAATAACAAAATTCTCATAATATCGCCATCGGAGAAATGCAAACTTGTTAAACGTGATTAAATAAAGAGATAATAGTGATCTTATTTTCCAGTTCACAATCTTGGTTACAAAAAAATCATGATTTTGGGATAGTCCATAAATAGAAGAAACTAAGATCAGAAAAAATGGTTTACGTACTTCCAGAAAGAGCACTCGGGACTGCTCGACTCAGTTCCTACATCAGGACGCTAAATACCATTCATTTTCTCGGTACGCTCTTAAATCAAGTGTTTTCCACCTGCCGACGGTTTGGCGCTCAGATCGAGGCTTTGGTGCCCGCCGAGATTTATCGAGTTTGAGCCCGGGATTTCATGGTCCGAAAGAAGCTGGGCCGCACGGCCAAGACGCCTTGACGCTCGGCTGTAATTTGGAATTGACGAGAGCAAGCTCCGGGAAAAACGTTAATTCATCTCACGCGAGTCGAGGCAGGAACTTCTATTTCCCGCGATAACCTACGTAACCGGACGTGTGCTTCGCTGTCTGTCTGTAAGCTCAGGGGGGGCTTTTTTCTGGGTGAGGAACTTTTCTTGTTAAAGAAATAATGGCTTTGTTCTCTGACCCTGAAGTGTATTTATAACTTGTATCAGGATAATTCTGTGATAAAAATACTGAAATTAAAATCTGCTAATATAATTTACTTCATAGAACTTTTAACGTTAATTGGAGTATAGCCTCTTTGGATGATTTAATTAATTTACACTAATTATGTGACACTCGTAAGAGCTCAAATTCAGCTCTGAGGAATTCACTGATTTATTATCGAGACTGAAAAGCGAACGAACATTTTTCGCAGCAATGATGTAAAGAAACGATGAGCGGTTGCTCTATTGGGATTTGACATGGAGGCGTGGTCAATATATATAGCAACAAATATGGCGGCTTCAAGCTTGCGCTTAGCATTAGAAGTATAGATATATAGATATATAGATATAGATATAGCAGGAGGCAAAGGCCACAAGCATGAAGTATTTTTACTTTTCGCCGGTAGGCGGCGACATTCAAAATATCAAATCCCAATAGTCATCACGCGGACGCCGTTCCCAACAAAAACCAAATCTGCCTCGAGGCCACACACACACAGTCACACACCGCCGCGACGATACGCAAGCCGACGCGATTTTCCGGCGAGTCCGATCGCAATTTCGCGGATAGAGAAAAATAGAAAGAGAAAGAAAGGAAAGCACTTCGGCTAAGCAAATCGACCTGACGCACGGCTCGAACGACGGTTAAACAAAACTGAATTATTTGCCAGGAGCGGTCACACGTGTTCTTGCGTGGATGGTCCTGTCAAAAGTGACAATACGGTAGCGCGCGCGGGCCTCGAGCCCGCGAAAAGTCCAGAGTAGAGGGGCGCAAATTGGCGCGACTACCGTAAACAGCACTTAATTTGCGCTTGCCCTTTTATTAAATTATATTATTTTTATTTTTTTTCAGTGCATTCTTTAATTATTGCACTTTCCCATTAGTTAATTTACATTATTTTTCAATTGCACTTGCCTTTCTATTAAATTATATTATTCTTTAATTTTTATTGCACTTCCTCTTCAACTAAATCTTTATTTTCAATTTATATTGTCCTTAATTAAATTATATTATTCTTTGATTCTTTGCACTGGTCCTTCTGTTAAATTATACTATTCTTTAATTTTTATTGCACTTGCCTTCAACTAAAATTATATCTTTATTGCCCTTTAATTAAATTATATTCCTTGATTCTTTGCACTTGCCCTTTTGTTAAATTATATTTTAATTATCCTTTAGCTAAATTAAATTATATCTTTAGTTATTTTACACTTAAATTATATTATTTAGTTAAATTATTCTTTAATTATTCTTAATTTTCCTTTCTCTTTACCTCTATTCTCATCTATTTTTCTCTATTCCAATTTTCCCTTCTCTTTACCTCCCCTTTAAGCTTTGTTTTTAATCTCCTCTTTGTTGCATCTATTTTTCCTCTATTCTCATCTATTTTTCCTTCTTTCAATTTTTATTACTTCTTATTACACTCAATTACCCCCTCAACCTTTTCTTTCACTTACTAATCTCCTCTCTGTTTCCAATTCACATAAGCTCACTTTCACTCTTCCTCTTTTAACCGCATCTAATTCCCTCTCTGTTTTCAGTCTACTTTCTTTTAAATCTCAATTTTTCCTCATCATCTCCTCGACCTTACTCTCTTCTCTGTTCTCATCTATTTTTCTTTCTTTTAACATATTTTCCTGTCTCTTCTTATTATCATACCCTCGACCTTTTATTTTTCTTCTCCTTTAAGCTCTTATAAATCTTCTTTCTACACAGCTTGCACTCACCTTTCTCCCTTAAATCCATCTATTTACTTTCTCTATATTTTTCTTGCCTCTCTTCCATCCATTCGACTATAACACACCTTTCATCTATTTTCCAGGTCTCCTTCCTGGTTTCCTCTTAGCTTTCCTCTATTGCACCTCTTGACTGTTACTTCTCTCTCTTATTCCTCAGGCTTCCACTCACTTCCCTTCAATTTTCTTTTCTTTCCTCTACGCTCACCTTTTTCATTTTACGCTCCCTTTCATACTTATCTTCTACTTTTCTCTCCCTATAAATTCCTCCTTTTATTTTTTCTACTTTTAAATTTTCCTTGACCTCCCTCTTAATTCTCACCTTTTCTCCCTACACACCCTCCCTCGCCTCTTTCCTATTTCTACCGTATACTTTCCCTTTATAATCTTACTCTCAATTTTTCTTCTACATTTACATCTTTCACTCTAGATTCTCCCTTTACATTTTAGCTTTACTCCCAATTCTTCTCAATATTTTAATTTTTTTTCCTCTCATGTGTTCCCCTTCACACATACACCCCATTGACTCAATCTTTCCTTTATCTCCCTGTCACTCTCTTCATTCACCCATCCACTCAGCCAGCATATTCTCCCACTTATACATTTCTTTCATTCTGTTCCCCTTTACATACACACCACTCATTCTGTCTCTTTTATCTACCTGTCACTCTTTCCCTTCACCCAGCCACCGAGTCATGTTTCTTTCTCTCTCACTTACTCATTTCTTTCATTCTGTTCCCCCTCGCATACACTATTTTATTTGTGCAACTATTATTTTTATTACTATCACTCTTTCCTCTCACACACTCCATTCACTTATGCTTTCCCCTTTACACACACACCATTCATTCAGTCTCTTTTATCTACATGTCACTCTTTCCCTTCACGCAGCCACCCAGTCAACATGTTTCTTTCTCTCTCACCTACTCTTTTCTTTCATTCTTACTCCCTCACACACACTTTATTTCATTTACCCATGTTTTATTGCCGTCATTTCTCTCATATACTCCATTCACTCATATATCCTCTTCCACATCCCATTCACTCACTTTTTCATTCATCCCACTCGCACCTTTGTACCATCCTATCATGCACAATTCTCTTCTTCCCTATCTCTACAAATCCATCTACTTCTATCGCCTCTTCTTCTTCCCACTGTCACACTCTATTATCTACTATCTCTACCTTCTTTCTTTTTTCTTCTGACTTCCTTTCTTTTCTCTCTTTAAAAGACCACCTATCTTCTCTTTATTCTTGTCACCTTCCCTTTCATCCCCACATAATCTCTCCTATCTCTTCTTTCCTCCTTTTTCTTTTGGAAAAACCTTCTATCTCCTCTTCATTATACCCCTTTTATTCACCTCTGTCGCATGTCTTCTTTCATTCTCACACATATCTCCTTTCTTTTTCACTAATTTCTGTCCTCCCTGGTCTTCTTCTCTAGCCTATTGTCTCTTTTGTCTACTCTTGTCTGTTTTCCCTTCCTCCTTGGCATATTCACTTCTCTCTTCAATCACTAAAATCTGTTTCCCCCAGTTTTCACCTATTTTCCATTTACCCTTACCCTATTTCTCTTCCGTTGATTTTTATATTTCCCTCTCTCTATTTTTTTTTCTTAGACCTCCACATCTTTCTATAGCTCTTCTCAGCCCCAGATGTTCTTCACAGCTTCTCAACGCTATCCAACCAACCTCCACTATTCTCTTCCCAATTTCTAGCTGTCCTTTCAGGTCTCTTGTTCAGGTTTACCTGCTCCTTTACTTTTTCTCTTCTTCCTTTTCCACCACACTCTTTTCTTAAAACAGTGTTCTCTCTTGATCTCCCTGCTGCAGACATTCTCCAGGTTCTCATCAGTTTTCTGAAAAAGAAAGGGGGTTAAGAATGTTACCACAAAGCAATCTCTTAAAATGAGAAAGCTGGTAAAACTTTCAGATAATAAATAATACTTATCTGATCTGATGCCTTCGTTTCTTCTTTTTTCTCTATAATAATAAAAATAAAAATAAAAATAATAATATTAAAAACCTTCAAAAAGCTAAGCTGAAGAGCAGACGAGTAGATCTAGTGTTGATAATGTTGTGTGAGAGTAGGTAGACAGTTTCGTAGACTTGACTTCTTAGTGTGTGTAAACACAGATGGAAGTCGACGGTTACGCATATAAACAGATGATCGTTCGTGTAAACAGCTGCTTTGAAATCCAACCGCCGTTGTAAACAAAAACTCAAGAAAAAGAATCCAGCAGCAATTGCATGAAATGTAGCAAAGAGCAGGTGAGCAGCCAAAAATATTGATGACAGATGATAAAAGTTGAGGTGATAGAATAGATACGTACCACCGTGAGTGCACTAAAAGTGCACTGCTCCGAAGAAGACCAAAACCAAAATAGTCAAAATCCAAGTTCTTGAAGGCAACTTTGTGTTTTATTGAACTAGGGTCATTAGCGCGCGCAAGCGCGCGCCGTATTACAGTGTGTCTCTTGTGAAATAATTATTTAAATATTTAATAATTTAATTTTATTCATTGTTACAAAATTCATTAACCTATTTTCAAACGATATATTTCTACATAATTCTAGCCACAAATGTACATATAATTTTAAAACTATATAAAAACAATCATCTTCGTAAGCAACGAACTTAGAGCAATTCAGAAGAATACCATCCAAACACGTTATGACAATTGGAATAAATGCGCGGAAAGCCGAGTGGGTGGATATAATAATAGATAGAAGCTGGGTTGCCGTTTAAGCAGGGGTCTGGGTTATTAAACTTCATAAATCAATCCTTTTCACCAAATATTTCGTTTAATATATATCTGCATTCTACTTTTCTACAAAATTTAAGAAAAATAAAACTAACATGATCTTTCTTTAAATTATATACATACCTTTATATACGTACTTATACAAATATTTTACTGATCGAACGCTAGACACTACTTCAACATTAATATGACAATTTAAAATACGCAATAATTCAGAACAATGTGGTAACACAAAACGATTATCTACATTTTGATTATGACGTATAATTGTTTTTCCATCATTCCTT
>UCOM01002423.1:0-26400 GCA_900474385.1 Ormyrus pomaceus | reverse complement strand
TGATATATTAGCCAATGCTAAGTTGTGTAGAATGTTTATGTGTACGATTCTTATGTGTATAAAACGCACCTTGCCTAGCTAAATAAGTAATATATGTTAGTAAAATATTGCATCTACATTTTATGTTTTAACTTCATACTATAAGAAATGATAAAAAAAACATTATTAATTGTATAAAAAATTTTATCATTATTTATCAATTTAAGGTTATTAGTAATATAAATGTTTCTATTAAAATTATTTCAGTAGTCTAATAAATCATAAAGTTTAAAACTATTTAAAAAAAAACGTTTTAAATCAAACCCAAACAATTAGTAAAAATGTCATCCTTAAAAAGAGTAAATATTTAAGTAATTTCGATCGCATTTCAGATCACCAAAAAATCATCCCGCAAAAATGTCGAAAATCAATACACTATCCTCTCTCTTTAGCCCTGAACTCGACATTCAAGCCACGCATCAGCACTCGAAGCACCTAAAGCAGAGAGAGAGCAAGTGCAGCATCATCGTGCGCGGGTCGCCCTTTTCCAGCTGAAAAATTGCAATCTGCGGGAAATTAATTTCCCCTTATCTATCGGGCCGGAGGAAGCGCGATAAATCTAAATGCGGGTCGCTCTTGAAATTTATTGCCCCTCCCCCCCCTCCCTCCGCAGCAGCCCTTCGCCCACAGCGGTCAAGCGCGCGCGAGCGCGATTCTCTTTGAGCCATCATCGGCCGCTCGGGCAATTTATCGCCGATTACGTTACAGCGCGCCGTCCGCCTGCAGTCACCGAATGCGCTGTTCTTTGATAATAACGAAGCGCCGCGGGAAAAGGCGAATACGAGTTAAGGGGTAACGGGAGAGCCGCGTGACTTTGTGAATAATCGCGGCTGCGCGCGGATGTTTTGAAATGCGTCACGAGGCGGTGTCGGCCGGCGGCCGAGCGCTAATTTAGTTGATACCCCAACGCGGCTGCGTTAATTAAGAGAATGGATTGGCTAGTGTTTGTTTTAGGTTTTAGCCGAGTCCGCTCTTGTTCCTTTTTAGCCGAGCTGCACGCGGAGAATTGAAGTTTCACGTTTGGTTTCAATTTTATTAACTTCGTGCTTTTAACTTTGCTCTGTGGTGAAGATTCTGTAAAAGCTTGTGGTTATTTTCATTAAAGTTATTACATTTTATATATAAATTAATTAATAAATATCTCCTGCTATTTATATATATATTTTTTAAAATTTTCCAAAAAATAGTATCATTGAATAACACGTATTTGCAAGTGCTTAATTAATTTATAACGCAAAGAACTTTTCAATTGAGCTAATTAAATGATGAAATGGAAATATTTGAAATATATACTGAAATAGTATACTTTTGTATAAGTTAATCTCTGTATGTATTTTTATGATAGATATCAATTTAATAAGTGAATTTTTGATTCCAATTTTTAAAGCTCTTTTAATTAGCTAATTGGAAGGGGTTTAGTATAAAGAGATCTTTGTTGAAGTCTGAATCGTTACAATGTTATGGTACGAGGGAGAGGTTGTCGATGATCATTAGCACGTAATAGCAGCTCACCAAGGAAGATCGTTGAAGAGCCGATAAAAACTGCGCAATTTTTAACGAACAGATTTTCAGGTGAAAAATTTCAAATTAGGGGTGAATCGATTGAAGTTCGCATCTTGAAAAGATGAATTTTCATATTTCAGTTTTAAATAAAATTATACTGCTCACGGCAGTTTTACAGTTTTCTCTTTTCTCATCCTTATTCTAAATATTGATTTTTGTTCATAAAAAAGTGAGCGTTTGCACAAAAACCTACGAGCAGAGCAGTTTTACAATAGCGATGGAAAATTCGTAAAAATGTCCTCGGAATCTCGTTGGTTGTTGCGCGCGGCGAAATTCCCAGCGGACGTTGACGACGACGTTGTTATTTCGCGGTCGCAGGCAAGGGTCGCTCGAAAAAGTCGGAATGACTTTTGACGAAATCAGCGCTATAAAATATAGAGACAGAGAGAAATTGGTAAATAAAAAGAGACGGGGCGGAAAATCCGAGGGAAGAAAATAAGCGACGGGGGAGAAGGAGGAGGTGAATTATAGTCGACGTACGGTATTTGTCTCATTAAAGTCTTCGAATTGTCTCATTAAAAATTGTCGCGCGAGCACGCCTGATAATTCGTCGTCCGTTCGACTATTAAATCCCGATTTTAGCGCGTTACTCGTTCGCTAATATTGGACTGCTTTCCGAGCCTCCGTTCCTCGTGATTTCACTCGAAATGGAAAATCTGTCGTCCGCGCTTTTTGCCCGAGCGCTGTAAATCTTATCTTTTTCGCATGCGGACTTTTGTAAAAATAAGTTTTATATTTAAACGTCACATCGGAGCTACTTTACGGCTCGGAATGCTACTGCGGGACACGATGCATTTCCGCTTTTACATGACTTTTTATGAATTTCGTGCTGGCAATTTGTACGAGCGCGTGAAACGTGCACGTGATGTACAATGAAGCGTGTGCTCATTCGACCTTCAAACGAAACTAGGTAAAAATGTCTTCGTCATTATGGGCGACCGTTATACTTTTCTATACATATATCGTAAAACGCGAAGGGATACCTGTTAGAATCGTAAATGAAAGAAAAGCTAAGCAGAGAAATAATAAATGAAACAACTTAGAGAGTCGGAGCTAAAATTTATTAAACAAATAAAAGCGCGAAACGGGGAAGCGGGAGCTCTCCCGAAAGAGCCGGCGAGTTTTATTGCGCGGCGATAAAGTCGGCAAGGAGGAAAAGTGCAGCTCTCTCGCCCTCTCTCTCGTCTGGCATTGTCCTTCTCGCACCGGGCCTCGTCTCGCGGCTCCTTTTGTTTCGGTTTAAACCAGAGTAAATCAGGCGCCTTATGCGTTTGGCAAGCCGTGGGGCCATTGCACTTACGAGTTTCTTCCTTGCCGCGATCGTTACCCGCGGGGGATTCGCAGAATGTGCGCGCAAGCCCTTTTACCGTCCACTGTTCGCGTAGTCGCGGCGGCAGCCGCCTCCGTGTGCGAATCTGCAATCGCTTGGCTTCCTTCTTAGCGCCGGGTTGTATATCTGCCCGGAAGTCGAGTGCTAGCTGCTTCCTCGGGCTTGTGTAGCGCCCGGAATCGGGTATCGAGTTTTAGCTTGGGTTTAAATGTATTGAGCTTTTGGAACGTAAATTTTTTGTATGGAAATTTTGGCAGGATTTCACGGCCTCGATGAAAACATTTTTGGTATACGTGTTAGTCGATAGATCTAATAGTTTGATAGTTTTTAACTTTGCATAATAGAGTGGCAACTTTGATGGGTCCTTTTAAATTTTCCGTGAAGAATAATTAATACTAATTAGCGCCCTAATAGTTTTAAAAATAGGTAAATCGTTACTTAAAGTTTAATTTACAAGTTTTTATTAATTAAAAAACTTATCACTTTTTAAATTTAATTTAAACTGTCTTTGAAAATGATTGTTAAATCATGCAAATTAAGGTACATTTCATGGAATAGGTAATAAAAGAGAAAAAGGAAAAGTCGATATTTACTTCCATAATGACGTTAATGTAAAAATTTATAGAACTGTTTAGAGTTCAATTGACCTTTTTGCATAATAATCAAAAGTCCCTTGGAATTTAAATTTTAAACTAAATTTTTTATCACGATATTGTTTTCTTGTCTTAAGGTGGATTTTTTAATTTTTTAAATTAATAAAATACTTGTAAAAGTATGTCATTATGAACAAAATATATAAATGCTTTGAACATTTCAAATGTAAAGCAGTTACAAAATAATACTATATGTAATTTTAGTATCTAATAAATAACTTTTAAACTGTTGACACACGTAGTATAAATAGGTTTCTCAATTTACGTTTAAAAAAAAAGGCATAAAATCTACTTTAAATCTATTTTGGGAAAAATTTTACCAAGAAAACTTTTAAATTCCCAAATCGAATTTTCGCATTCCAAAAGGCGCTACGAAAGCGATTGGACGTTGGTTCTGCATAGCAATTCTGATTTAGTTGTATATACTTCTACATGAACCAGAATAAAGTTATTTTTATAAATGCAGGATGGGAGAGTAAAACCGCAGAATATTTTTGGAGAGGCATACCTTTTAAGATAATAAAATATTTTAAAAATAGAAGTAAAATATTTCCAATATTTTTGCATTCAGAGTTTGATTAAATTTCTTAATGCGTTTCCTATACGTTCATAAATATAGGACTCTATTAGCTGCATTAAATTTAATAGATTCTTCGATCGCGTTAGTTTGACAAAAATATTAAAAATTATGAATCTGTTTATTTTTATTTTCATCAATAATGCACACAAACCCTTATCATAGATTTCGAAAAAAAATCTATCTTCAAACAAGCAAAAATCTATATACGCCATAAATCTCAATGAATTCCCTCATCTTCGAGTCTCTGTAGGTCTCCCCGACTGGCTCTTCGGGTGGCTAAAAAACGAAAGTGAAATAAAGAAGAAAGAACAGCAAGGGATAAAGCGAAGGTCGTCGCGCGCTGCAGTCGCCGGAAAATATGAACTGAATAATTCATAATGACTGCGCAGTGATCTAAGGTTCAGGACGTGCGGATTTCCCACAGGAACGAACCCGAGCTTCGACAGAATGATCCCTCCTCGCGGTTTTCGGCTCTACATATATATTATACGTTCGCAGCGCGGCCTGGCTTCAGCGGACAAGGAATTAAAAGGATGAGAGCTTCGAGTGGACTTCGCGAATGGAAATTGTTGATTCATTAGCTGCTCCGCAAAAAGAAAAAAAAGTCGGAATGGAGCTGAAGAAAAGCGCAATACCTTGGGGGAGCATCGAGCATAAGAGAGGATGAGGATGAGTTGGGATAAAGAATGAGGGTTGCGATAAAAAATGAGGATTCGAGCACTTGAATTTTTGATGGAAGGGCTGAGGCGGATTTTATATGCTCAAATAGCTGTCGGCGTTGAGTTGCTTTTGGATATTGAAAATTTGAAGAAAATATTAATTTAGGTAAAATATTAAAGATGAAATTTTTTTTTATTTTTTGATAAAATGTTCATCCGATAATGACATCGTATTAATTATTTATTCAGTTCTGAGACAGTTTTTAGAGAAAAAATCCGATTAGGAGGCAAGCTTTTTTATTAAAAAGTAATCATACTTTAGAAAAGTAAAGTAATTTTCACTTTACGAAAAAGAAAAACCTGATTGCTTATAAAAATATTCGAATGCGAATTAATAACTTCTTGAAGTTATAAATATCTGAAAAAAAGTAAGACTTGGCCTACTTTTTAAAGCAAAAGCTGCAGCATACGTTCACGAAACGGTAATGTCATTATCACTTTGAAACAATCGACGACGGGCAACTCGGCGAGTCTTATAAAGCGAGAAAAAAAGTTCTGTCGCCAAGCCGGAAGAGAGACGTTCCCCTAAGTGGATTACGAATTATTAGGAACTTTCATAAATGTTTACACAAGGACGGGCTAGACGCCGCGAGAAAGAGAGCCGCCGAGGAATTAATTGTGCAGCAGGAGAGGGTACACAGGCTGTCTTGGGTGGATCCGCTTACATTTAAATTAACGGATGCGCCGGGCAAATCTGCGAGTTTCGAAGGAAAAGGAGATTTGAAAGTTTTGCTTGGACCAGATTTGCTGCAGGCCTAACTCCGCCAGATTTTGTTCTGCAGTTTTAATTACAGTTTAGATTTAAGTCCTTGGGAAAGTTAATGTGGACGAGTGACATGAAAATGCGAGTGTGCTTGTAAATTAAGGCGATGCTATTTAAATTAATCATAGAGCAGTAGATGCAATTTTTTTATCGAATATTCTAATGGAATTGTGAGCTAAAGGTTTAGAATTATGTTTAAAATTCATTTATTAGGTAACGTAATGTAGAGGTTGAGCAAACGAAAACTCCAACAGAGATTATTTAAATATTAGCTCGAGCAGTAGAGAAAAGAGCCATAAAATAACCGTGGAAGTAAAATTTTCCACAAAATTTATACATCGTTTGATGATGCAAAACAGCGCTCGAGTGGCGTCATTCAGTCGTAAGGTGCTGCATGTATTTTACAACTGGTTTTTTCACGAAAAGCTATATTCCTTGTTTCCCTCGCGTCACGTCGAACGCGCTCGGCGACGCTCGAGTTTGATGAAAGGCGTTTTACGAGTTTTTACGCTCGTAAAAGCATCGTTTCCAATTGTGGAAGCTTAGCTAAACCCCGCGGTATACTTTCGCCATCCCCTCTGCTTTAGCGACAGAGTATATCCGAGTGCTGAATAAATTTCACCTTCCTCTTATGGGCCGCATCAGCATTTTTATTTGTTTGTTGTATTGCTGTCGGCACCCCCCCTCCGTTTTAGCGGCCATTTTTTCAACTTTATGATTTCAATTTCGAATAAGCGCGACGGGACAAAAGAATTCAATCAATGAGGGGATTAAGGGCGAGTCTCTTTTTGTGGAAAGCGGTATTTATAGCTTTTCTTGGTCAGAGGCTGTCAAGTAGAATTGGAATAAGATATTTGTG
Source organism: Ormyrus pomaceus (assembly GCA_900474385.1). Lineage (NCBI taxonomy): Eukaryota > Metazoa > Arthropoda > Insecta > Hymenoptera > Ormyridae > Ormyrus > Ormyrus pomaceus. Next base: position 19,894 of record UCOM01002423.1, on the reverse strand, counting down.
GTAATTATTGGAGAAATATCGCCAAGTAATAAGTAACTGAATAAATTGCATTGAAATTGAAAAATTTTGTTGAAGTTAAAAAAAGAATTTCAGAATTTGGGACTTTAATACTTTTTTAATAAAAAATTCAGTCAACAAATATATATAAATGAATAATTAGAATTAATTTACAGCTTAAATATCCTTGCAATGATTTCTATTTTTTGCGGGATCTTTTAAATTTTTAGAATGAAAGAATTTTTTATGAAGGTGTTTAATTTCGCGTCCTTTGAAGTCAGTTTTCTAAGATTTTGAATTAATGATTTAATGAACCTGCATCATTTATTCCCAAGGCTCTGTGATACATACAACTTAAACTAAAGATGAATCGGATATCAAAGGATGATGCAAGATTTATCATTTAACCCTTAGAGTCACAGTGTCGTGTACAGAGGAAAACTTAAAAAATCAATAAAATTAAATATAGACTAGATTTAATCTTCAAACTACACAGATTTATTAAATAATCTTTACTTTATATGTTTATATTGTAGAGAAGTGATATCGAATGCGGATCATTTACATTCATACTAATTAGTTAAAAATTAAAAAAAAAACAAAAATCTTAAATTGCTTAAAAGTACACTTAGATCGAAAATATAAGTTCAAATTTATGCTATCGATCTCCAAAATAGCTGTGACCCTAAGGGTTAAAATTTTTATTTTCTGCAATGTCACAATAATTTTATAGTAGCTGAATGAATTTCCTGAAGCCAACAAAGATTTTAGCTCATTTAAAGTTTAGCTAGATTGACACTACTCCAGTCTCGGAGTTGAGCTTTCATTTGCCCAATCCGCTCCTCGAAAAGGTTCTTCTGCCCTCAATAGTACATCCTTATCTTTGCGCGGTTGATGAATGACGGATCCGGGGTTACGATATGTAAGTCCGGGACTTCCGAAATAGAAGTTGTAGGACTTGATCTTGCAGCAATACTAACTACGGTGCCCTCTGCCTAAACGGGCAACTAACTGAGGCTGAATTAAGTCTTTTTGATGTTTAAATTAATGTTGAAGTCTTTGTATTGTAGTATCACATCTTAAGTCAGGCGAATAAAAATTGAGAGCATATTTAGTACGTTAATTGGTGTAATAATTATAAAAAAAATCAATTTTTGACCATTTAATTTATTCCAAATCTCATCTCATGTGTTCGAAAGAAGCATAAAAGTGGGAGTGTAGAACTATTTTATATGACTATGCGTACTGAATTTTTTAAGTAACTCTTACTTAGCATTTCAGTGAATTTCACTAATTCTTTTTCTCCATATTCTCTATCTCTATCGCGCGCGCGTCCAATTCATATGTACGATTTTTCAGTTAATTTACAATTCAACTCATCGCAAACGATGGCTCTGAAAGAATATCGCCGAGGACTAAAGGCAGACCATGACTATTCCGAATTCCATAAAGGCAGGAGAGCATTACAGTGCTCAGTATGCGCTCGCCATTCTCTCATCTTATGAAAATCTCATCTCTCGCTGCGTATATCACGCCGTTGCGCTCAGAGGTCTTGAAGAGAAATTATTTCACGTCTCCCTCCAGCTTCATTCTTCTTTCGACGTCTTATTTCGGGGCTCGATTTCTTTCATCCCTCTCGGAAGGCACCGTTATTGGGGGATGAAGTTGAAAGGCGATGAACAAATGAAAGAAAACCGAGCGGAGAGGCGATAAGTATTTTTTCTTCGGATAGATATTTGAGGGCTGGAATAAGTAAGAGATTCGACAATGAGAAGGGCTATATAAAACAAAAAAAAATGGGCGGAAGTGACTTTTCTTCTCCTCGATATTTTTCTCCGTTTCTTTGTAAACTTGAAATTTAAATGAGCGGATTGAGTAATCCCCTAAAAAACAAACTCGCGGCCTCTTCGAGAATTTTCATTTGTCTAAAAGTGAATTTCCTGAAATCCCTAATAATTTTCTAGACATATTATGATCGTTTCAACCAAAATAAAGTTTTAGTTTCACATAGCAATTTAAAAAACTTTCCTAAAAACTTGGTATTTTTTAGAACTTTTAAAAATAATCAATTAATGCTATACTTAGAACTCATAAAAATACTAAAATATTTTTCCTTTTGAAGTATGCAAGTAAACACGACTAGAACGAAAATCGTGATTCAGGTGCACACCAATAACAGTAGTTTACTATTTCTCCTGTGTAGTCTCAGAGTATAAATTAGGCGGGAAATGGTAGCTTCGGTACAGTCGAGCTGTTCTCACATAGAAAACTCGAAACTTCAGCAACAATGTTCACCAAAGCTTTATTCCTAGTCGTTTTGGGTTGCGCCATTGCGTTCGTACGTATTAATTAAATTTACTTATGTGATTAATTATTCCTTTTTTAAAGCGAGAAAATTTTTTGACTTAATTATAGTATTTATTTTTCATCTTCATGTCACATTGATCTGTTTACTATTATTTTCAGGCCAGCCCCGCTGGAGATTTAGATGAAAGTTTGAGTTTGAGGGTTTGTATTATTTTCCAAATTTTAACTTTCAATTCACATTGAATCATGAGCTTTATTTCTAAGTAAAAAAAATGAATTCTCCAAATTCATTTGATAAATTATAATTCTTCAGGCTAAGAGATCACCAGCTGGTGAAAAGGTAGCAGAGTTCTGGCACAGTATCGAGACTAAATTCAAGAACTGGGCAGCAAAGATAAAGAGCACTTTCCAAAATATTTGGGACAAAATCACCGGAAAAGACAAGACCAAGGCGAAGCAACAGCAATTAAAAGAATTAAAAGATCTGTACGACCAACTTCAAAAGCAAAGTGGTGAGGCTGTTGAAGCCAAGAAGGCTGAATGGAACAAACTTTTGGCTCAAGAGGAAGAGAGAGTCAAGAAATTGAGGGAAGAGGCTGATAAGGAGGTTGAGGGCGAAATCCTCGTTTGGGATGAAAAGTTCGATCAACTCAAGTCCAACGCTGAAAAACTCATCAACTCCCTTAATTAAGTTTTACACTAAAACGAAGAAGTAAAGTTAATTAAGTTAATTAACTAATTAATAATTAACTGTTAATATTATTAGTATTAATAATTCTAGTTAATTCATTTTCTGTATAAAAATGGAGCATTAATAAATTGATTTTATTGCATTTTCACTTGTTATATTTCTTTCCTAAAAATACAATTTTAATAATAAATCAGAAATTTATACGTTACTTATTTCTGATTACATAAGAAAATTTTGAAACTAAAAAGACAAATTTATAGAAAAGCCTTTTTTATCTATAATATTAATTTTATTTCTTGAAATTACTCACATCTATATTTTTTAAAAAATAATTACATTAAAATAATATAAAATTTAATAATAATATAAAAGTAGCAAATAGAAAAAAATGTTTGACCCAAAATTAAATATAAATATGCCGAAAAAATGAATAAGTATTCTCAGACTGTTCAAATAAATTAAAAGTTTAATAACATTTTTCTTGGGTAAATTGATTATGTTTATTTTGTTAGACTATGATTGTTTTATTGCACAACTAAAACTAAAATAATTTTTAGTTGATTATTTTTTTCAATGTAGTAGGTAAATTAAAAAAAAATATATCATTTATTATGTTTTAAGTAGTTAAATTATATTTGGTTTTATCCTTACGTTGCTTCACAAACGAAATTTTGAATGAACGCAAAACTAGTCTGTTTCTTAATTTGTTATGAACGAGCGTCCATTCGCTAAATAATCTTTCTAAATCTGCTGAAGAGACTGGTATGCCGAGCAATTTTTCTGCTAATTTAGCTAGCTCAGAGTAGAAAACTTGGGCACTTCTCCAAAAAGCTTTCCAAGACTCGAATCTTTACTTAAACATTCTTTGGAAAAACTCGTCATGATCGGTATTTTCTTGAAGTTGATTAAGACCTTGTTGACTTAAATTTTCTCGAAAAAATGTATTCATTATGGTAAAGTAATGATCGTTATTTAAAAATCTGTGACCTTGGTATTTTGAATGAAGAAAATTGGCTGCAAGTCCATATTTGTTAATCACTTTATTCAAACGTTCACGCAAGAGTTCAAGCAAAGACCCTTTCAAACTGCCTATTTTGATCCATGTATGGTAATTCCATTTGTAGCCATTTTTCAGTTGCCAAAGCAACGCTACAATTACTTTTTTGACAAATGTTGACTAGTTCACAAATAGGATCATAATTTAGTAAAGCGCTCGTTAATTGAATATCAAATTGATCATTTAAGATCGTTTCAACAACTCCATCCTTAAATAAAAATTGATTTTCAGACTCTTTTAAACGATTTCTTTGAATGATATTGCGCATAGCACGTAGATTTTCTAATACTGTTCTATAAGAATTTCTTTTATTGCATCAGCGCGTTTCACCCATTATAATTATTCGTTGTCCACCTTCATTTTTTAATTAAGATTCTAAATTTGGTGTTTTAAAATGTTTGACGATCTTAGCTATCTTTTGATCAAATTCCTTGTTCGTTAGCGATTTAAACAATAAATTACCGCTATGACTATTGCAAGTTAAGGGCCATAAATCCACTTTGAAGCCCGTACCTATCATATTTGATGCGAGTCATGAAACATTTTATTTAAAATTAGGCCTGCTAGCGTTTTTCTTGTTGCAGGAGAATATTTCGCATTTAATTCCTTCAAGAAATTTATAAAATATTCTGTTCAAAAGGTATATTACAACCAAAAAGTAAGTACTTAGCGCTTTATAGTTCGTTTTTTTCTAAAAATATAATTATATAATTAAAACAAAACATTTTTAAATAATAAAAAAAAACCACTTGTTAAAAATAAACAAAATTTTATTACTCTGCAACGCATATCATGTAAACTATAATTTTTAAAAAAATGTTAATAATTCTTTGATTATTTAGTTTACCGACAATAAAATAAGTTTTATATAGAATCTTGAATTCTAAATGTTAATTGTTGCTTTATTTAATTTTTTAGATTAATAACATTTATGACACGTTTACGACACGTGTCATGTAAAATATTGAAAATTCGTGTATTTACCCGCCCTGGTCTCAATACAAATAAATTTACAATACTTTTAATTTGACTTACTCTACCTTTGCCTTCTTATGTTTGTAAGTTTTAACCGTTAAATTTGTGCAATAGTGAATGCAATATTATCGTTGATGTTAATTTAAATTTTGTTGTTTTTACTTTTCCTTTACAAGGATCTCTATTGTTGTGCTCCGTCATTGGTGTCAACTGTAGTCATTAGTCGACATACGGTTTATTTTGTATTGAATACTCTATCACTTTCAATAGAAGAATTGTAATTAATAATTTTAGGATAAGAATTTAATTTTAGTTATATCAAAAAACGTATGAACTCTAATTGTATGCACAAGCTATTAAGGAAGAGAAAACTTATAATATGCATTTAAATACATTCTAAATGACTAAATGTATAATTATAACGAAACAAATGGACTTCTTTTCTCTTAAAGTTTATAAGCTTATGATGAATAATTGATTCTAATTAGAACGAAAATAGATCATTATTTTAAATCAGAAGTATATATATTTATTGTAAGATTTTATTGTATCACGTTATTGCATTAAGCTTGATTATTTAATGTATGCATAATAATCCATAATGTATCAAAAACTTTATAAAAGATTTTTCAAGTTCAAGAATACAGATTTTTTAAGTTTACGAATAATAGTTTAAAATCGATTATTCGTATTTGCAAATCGGAAAAATTTATACAACGAAGAAAATATACATACATAGATACGTGTATTTTTATTATAATCTCTACATTATTTGCTCGGTAGCTTATCAATCACGTGTTTGAAAAAACAATAAATTTGCTATTTTCAGAATATTGTGCACGCAGAAAACAAATAAATAGTCCACCGATGCACAGTCTCATGTACAGTTTAGTTTTATCCGGATAGTTAAATTTTTCGATATGTTCGCCAAAGTTTTATTTCTTGTTCTTTTGAGCAGCACCTTTGTTTTTGTAAGTTTTAATTTAATTTTAATCATTATTTAATTAATCTGTAAAAAAACTTGCATAAAAATAATTTCATTGATTTCAGGCGAGATCAGAAGAAGAAGTGGAAAGCTTGCGTGTAAGTTTACGTTTTTATTAATTTGTCTTCCTTCAAGTCTACTTGTACATTTTAAATTCTGTAACAAGCAATTTTGATTTACAGTTCCGAAGGTCACCAGCAGGTGAAAAAGTTGCTGAGTTTCTTCGCAAAATTGATGCTGACGCCAACGCATTAATCAATAAAATCAAGGGCGGCATCAGCTCTTTCTGGGCGAAACTAAGGGGAACCGACGGTAAAAAGAAAGAGCAGTTAAACGCAATTAAAGAACAGATGGAAGCTTTACAGAAAGAAAGCAATGAAGCTATAGAAAAGAAGAAGGCTGACTGGCAAGCAGTTGTTTCTGACAAGGAGGAGAATCTCGCTAGAATGAGGAAGCAAGCTGAGGCTGAATTACAAGCAGAATCTGATAAGTGGGATGCTAAGTTTGCGGAGTTGATGAAGAAGAATGAAGAACTCGTTAATTCGTTAAATTAAGATTATTTATTATTTTAAGATACTTTAAAAACAATCTCTATCGTGAACGTTTTGTGTATATTTAATTTTTATGTTCCAATAAATGATTTATTCGAATAATTCATCATTTCTATTCTTTTCTGGGTAATGCTCTATTATATATGTAAAGTTATTATGCACGGTGCAAAGAAGGGTCGATTAATTATTGGAAACTCTGACAAAACTGAATAGGGCGTGCCTATTAGCTTTAGGTTAAATTCCTAAAAACTGGAGGTTGGCGAGAGTAAATCTACTTATCTAAACCCGAACAATCGAAACCATAAGACTATAAACCGATTTAGCCTGACCTCGTTTATATTAAAAACGGTGGAAAAACTAGTCGATAGGTATATGAAGCACGATGTATTGACGATCCGGGATGGTGGAACATGCAGTTTTGCTGGCATTGGGAAGATGGGTAGAAAGGATAGTGCTAGGAAATTAGAGGCCAATGGGGGAACTACACAAAAGTTGGCAAAGTCAGGAAAAGCTGTACGCAAGACGCGGTTCTACCCCTATTCCTGTAGTGCTTAGTGATCAATGGTCTTCTGAGATCCGAACACTGCAAAGTGGCGGTACCGACCTGGTAGCTAAAAAACGCACTCTCCGACTGTCTAGTAGAAGAAACTATCTGAAGGGAGGCTCTAGGTCTTACACAAGCGAAGCAGATCATAGGGACAGAGTTCCCCCAGGAATCTAAACTGGAAATAGATGAAGTTGGGAACCCCAGGAATCTAAACTGGAAATAGATGAAGTTGGGAAAAGGTAAATTAAAAAGGATTAGTTCACGGCTCACTGGAGAGTCAAGAACCGCTTGTCTAAAATATGAGTAGTAGCAGAAGGTAAGTAATGCAGATGATGCGGTTTCGGGCAAAAGTCTACTAAACACCGCCTCTGCGATTGCCATAACCTTTGTGGGCATTAGACAGAGGCTGTAAGGTGAGCGTGTACCGACTCAGGAGAAACTCAGAAGTTTCAAACAAAACACCATCTGCCAACTAACGATTTAGTTAGATAAAAGGCTAACAGCAGAAGGTCTAACAGCATAGGTAAGGAGTAACACGGGCAGAGGCCGCTAGTACTTCTCCTCAAACATTATCCATTAGACAACAGGCAGGTAAACACGACTAAAACGAAAATCGTGATACAGATGTACCTCAATAACAGAAGTTTACTATTTTTCCTACGCAGTCTCCGAGTATAAATTAGGCGGGAAATTGTAGCTTCGGCGCAGTCGAGCTGTTCTTACACGAAACTTCTGCAACAATGTTTATCAAAGCTTTATTCCTAGTCCTTTTGGGCTGTACTATTATATTCGTATGTATTAATTAAATCTATTTCTTGTGATTAATTATTTTCTCCTTTTTTTAAATGAAAAAGTTGTTCACTTGATTATATTTTTTCTTTTTCATCTTTCTCTGAAATTGATCTATATTTACTTTTATTTTTAGGCCAACCCTGCCAGTCCCCGAGATATAGAAGAAAGTTTGAGTTTCAGGGTTTGTATTATTTTCCAAACTTTAACTTTCACTTTACGTTGACTAATTTTAGAATTTTTCAGGCTAAGAGATCACCAGTTGCTGGAAAGATCGCGGAGTGGTGGAACCAAGGGTTGAACGAAGTCAAGAGTTGGCCAGGAAAAGTAAAGTCCTCTGCTCAAAACGTTTGGGACAAAATTACCGGAAAAGATAAGACCAAGGCGACGCAACAGCAATTGAATGAATTACAAGATCTACATAATCAAGTTCAGGATCAAAGAGATCAGGCTATAGATGCCAAGCAGGCTGAATGGGAAAGAATTTTGACTGAACAGGAAGAGAGACTCAAGCAATTCAGAGAAATGGCTGATAAAGAGGTTGAGAGCGAAATCAACCTTTGGGATCAGAAATTCGATCAACTCAAGTTCAAAGCAGATAAAGTCATCAAATCTCTTAGTTAAATTTTTACACTAACGCAAAGAACAATCTAGTTAATTTTTTTTGTATATAATGAAGCATTAATAAATTGAATTTATTGCATTTTCACTTGTTATGATTTCTTTCCTGTTAATAATAAACCATCAATTTAAGGTGTAATACATATTTAATTCTTGTATTACAATTAATGATATTCTCAAATTATTCATATTTTTATACCTTTCTGAGCAAAGCTCTAAATACGTATTTGGCTGTGGCCCTTGACCCTCTGCATGAATTCACAGTCCTTCGATGAAATATAATATTCGACGAATAAAAAGTGGTTTATCCGCTACGGAAACAAAAAGACATAGATTGCTCAGGTTACTCAAAGCGGTGTCTTTTCATTGTTTGCATGCAGTGTCGGTGTATATTCAAGACGATCAAAGGATGCTGCAGTGTACATGATTAAAAGCACTGCGACGACTAGATGGAAGTCGAGAACTTTACTTCAGCAAAGATAGAAATACTGTTTACTAATGTTTGAGTACACGTTGTTTTTGAAAGTTAAATATAAAAAATATTACGACAAGCATCTAATCAGCTTATAAGTTTAAATATAAACGTTTACGTTCCAACTCGCTCTCAACAGCCTCGCTGCTTCTAAATTACGCTTTAAGCACATAAAAATTTATTACGAAAATGAAACTAGATTTTAGCCTCGAACAAGAGCGGGGAATAATCTGCCGAGCTGCATGCAGCAAAAGCTCGAGCCTCATTTCAGTGATTGTTTGACAAAGGATGATGGATTTACGGTCGTGTCATTTGTGCGTTATTGATCAGCAGCGCGTCGGGTTGGCATACGATCGGCTACGAGGTGTAGTACACGACATTAAGGCACATCGCGCTCATCGTAATCTCTGTAAACTGCCAGGATTACTCCAGGGCGTGGCCTCCGCTTGTGATGTGCCGTATTAAGTGATCGTTGACTGTTGGGTTAAGCACGCGGCATTTCCTTTTGCAAATGGCGCGCGTTAATAATGTGTTAATTCTTCAACAGATAACATTAGTTCGGGGGACTTGAATTTTGGAATGTGGTCGCGGGATGCGCCGTATGTGCATTTTCTGCAAATGAATTTTCTTTTTTTAGAAATGTAGAAATTTAGAAATTGTTTGATAGACGCACTGAAATTACTTGTGAAAATAGCTAGTAACCTACTTAAAAAATTTCTGAAGGGTTGCAGATGTACTTTTTTTTATAAAATTTAAAAATATGAGAGAATTAATTCTACGTATAGAATCACTGTCACGTATATTACTTTAATTCAAGCTCATACGCATTAATACGTATACTTATAATATTCAGTGCTTCAAAATATAGAGTAATGACTACTGCAAATTAATTAAACTGGTATACAGCAGCAGTTTGAATAAGGACGTAAAGTCTAGCGAAAAACAAGAAAGACGTTTTGACAAACGCGGCATTGCAATCGAAATAGCTTTTAAAAATTCTATTTCGCCCGAATGATTCGCACGTCCACATAAAACAAGACCCCGGGAAGCAAAAATTTGCGCTCTCGACACTTTTAGTTCCCGGAATCAGCAGCCTCTCCCACGTCATCTTTCTCGGGCGCCAAAGCCGCATGCATGCAAGACGCGTCAAGGCTTTCCTCGCCTCTGCAGTTCGGCTGCTCCTGGCGAGTTGACGTCGCGCAATTCCCGCATCCTGGCTCTTACGCTTTTTCTTGTCAGTTGCGCAAAGCAGGTACAAGTCTGTCGCGAGCTTGAGAACGAGCAAACATTTTATTTTATTCGTGACGTCTGATCGACGGAAGCCTTCTCCGCTCGATCCCACGCAGACGTGAAATGGTCGGAGGAGCTTCGGTTAAGGATGGATTCTTTATTAGAAATAATGCAGCGTTTTACGTAGATGTGTTGAAATGTGCCAATATTTTTAATAAGATACAATATTTATGAACTGAAGACACTACTAAATTATTTTTCAATTCTAAACTTTTGCCGTGAAAAATTGTTGAATTATGTAAGGTTAAATTAGATAAAGTGACACTTTCTCAAATTATCTGCACAATTGTCATCCATTATTCATATTAAAACCGAATAGAAATTATATTATTGATTCCTCAAGGTAGCGAGAAATTAATAATTTATTACTATCTAATTATTCAAATATCTACAAGGAAACCTGAAAAAAATCTTAAAATTTTCTCGATAACTCTATCAAACCATCACACATGATAATGCAAATCAGATTCAATCTTTGACCAGATAAAAGGCTTTTATCGATATCAATCTTTCCCACTCGAAGCATTTACCTTTTGAACCTCCTCGACAAACAATTCGTGGCCCCCCCCATCCCCGATAATCGATTCCATTAAAAAGCAATAAATAACGCAGTGGAACAAGCTTCGGCCGGGCGTAATTCCGGCGCGCCGAGCATCGCTTTCGATGCGGTAAACAAATCCCACTCATTCGTAAGCCATCGCCGGATAATGAAACGTCAAGGCAGGCAGGAACACCGGCGGCGGGAGCGAAAGAGAGGGCCAAGCCGCAGCATTAGCCACGACTGATTAACAGGCGCCGGGGCGTACGCGCGTCCCATAATTACCGGAAATCGCATTTACCACGAGAGGGAGAGAGAGAGAGAGGGCCGTGCTTCGGGAATCGTTTGATGGATGACTGCGGCTAATATTTATGGCTCGGCGTATAAGTCTTGCTACGTCAGGCAGGCCTGGATTTCGATTACTCTCGCTTCTGCACTCTCGCTTTATTGCTTCGTTGTCATCTTTTCCGTCGATGCTGCCCCGATTTTTTGAATCTCAGGAGGGCCGCGTGGAGCTGTTTTTTTAATTTGTGATGAATCAGTTTTTTTTTTTTTATTGTCGCGAGGAAAGGTGGTTTTTGGTAGGTATTGTGGAAAGTAGTTGCGGTGTACTTTTTTTTAGAGTCGGTTTTATTTGCGAATATTGCACTCGAGCGAGTTTTGTGATAAATTTTGATAAACGAATACGGTAATTCGACTTGACGGAATTAATTAAACGTCGTAATCTGCATGAGACACGCGATAAATGCTTGATTTTTATGCAGTACTTATAAATTTTGTATTTTAAACAAAACACTTGAATTTATGTTGTAAAATATAAATTTCTTGGAAAGTAGAGAATGAATATCTATATTCATTCTCTATATTATTAAATTATAGAATTTTATTCTGTATTATTAAAATTTGTATATTAAACGGATTATTATTGAGAAGATTTTTCAACACACAGTGATATTGCTTTTTTTTTATTTTCGAGAAAAATAGTCGAAAAATCTCTATCTTATGTAAATTTAGCCCCAGATGTGAATGGATACCTTTCGCAGGCATTTTCTTACACCCGTGAATCCAATAGAACCAAATAGCTGGCGGTACTGAACTTGGGTAGTTGATGGAAGGGAATTTCAATCTAGCACTTGCAGGAAATCCATATTTACAAGTGTGGAATCGGATAATGCAGATGGAACCTTTGCCATGCAAAGGGTCAGTCAAGTGTGAGTTAGTGAGTGTATGTGAAAATTAAATTCTCCATGTGATATTTTTAATTAGTCTACGCTGTAAGCGCAAATGCTTATGCAAGTGTTACGTGAGCGTAGAAAGAAACAGTTAAAAATACTTTCATTTCTCGGACATGAAGCAAATGTTAACCAAAGGCACGACTTCATGGAGTGAGATAAGAATTTTTTTCGTAAAAGGTGTATACAAAAGCTTTTTTGTGCACTGTGTGCGATGTTCGTGAAAGTTATATTAATATGGTTATTTTTAGTATTATATTTATTTTTAAACAAAGCTTTAATGAAGCAAAACCTATATAAGTGAGGAAATATTCTTTGATATATGTGAATATTTATTCACATTATGTTTTTTGCTACACCTTGTACAGTATTTTTGTTTTAATTTTTTAAATTAATGTAAAGTTTTGTTTCAAAAGTAATAAACTATATAGATTCAGAGAGAACAGTGATGCTCCCAATTTAGACATTTAAAATGTTTATGAAAAATACAAGATGTATCAAGTTTGCGATATTTATTTCGATATTAATAAAATTTATAAGTGCAAAATCAAGTAATATTTCAGGTGAGTAATTTTTTATATTTTCATGAATAAAATTGGTATGTAGTAGTTTTTAATATATGATTGTCAATAATTTTAAAAGTATAAGTATCATAAATCATATTTTTATTTGAAGAGATTTTATGCATTTTCTTTATTTTTTTTTTATTTTTAAAGGAGTCTGTCTATCTCGAGGATGTCGTGAAACAGGTAAAAAGTTTTATGTTACTATCAAATTCCTTTTACAAAAATATGTGAGAATTGCGAAAAATATATTTCAATATATGTTTTTTATTTTAGCAAAAATAATACGGCAGAATATAAACGAAGAGATAGATCCGTGCGATGATTTCTACTCTTTTGCTTGCGGCAAATTCGTGGAAAAAGTGAAAATTCCAAGGAAAAAGAGCAGCTTTAATCGTCTAACTGGAATTAAAGAAAAAGTTTTGCTCGAAATAAGAAAAATTCTTTCAGAAGAAAATAATCCTAAGGAACCCAGAATTTTTAGCTTAGTAAAGAATTTCTACAAAGGCTGCATGAATTTGTGTAAGTAAATAAAAAATATTTATGAGAAATATGCGAAAGCCTTTAAAAAATTAAACATAAACGTTTAGATTATAATTTTATATTTTTATCGCAGCAAAGTAAATTTGTTAAATTACTTAAAAATTGTATAACACGAGATTAATTTAATTTAGTATTTTAATCAGATTTTATGTGGAGTCGGAAGCGAACAAATAATACAAAAACCTTTCAAGCGCGCATTGATCATTTTACGGTATTATCAAATACGCGGAAAAGTTGAATAGTACACGGAATGCAGAGTTCCAAGTACCAGTATTATTATTTGCTCGATGTATAAATGTCACTAATAAAATGCCTTCTGACTCCGTCTGCTGCAGTCGCAATTGAACGGCACGGCTTACACCCACTTCGTAATATTATCGACAAGCTTGGCGGTTGGCCAGTGCTCGTCGGCGATACTTGGGATGAAGATAAATTCGACTGGACAGAGACTGACACTAAACTTCGCCGAATGGGTTATAATCCTAGAAACATCCTCAACGTATTTGTATTCAATGACCTGTACAATACCAGCAGGAATCTGCTATACGTAAGATCCATAAATGAATTCAATGGGAGAGTGGCGATCTTGAATCGGGGTTGATGAAAGCGAATTGTTTGAACGATGTTCCAGATTGATCCTGTAATTCCGCATATAAGCACTGCTGCTTTGAGGAAAGGTTACACAAATACTGTCGTGAATGCTTACTCTCATTATATGCGTGATGTGGCTGTATTTCTTGGCGCCGATCGGGATCGTGCCGCAGTCGAGCTAAAACAAGTTCTTGATTTTGAAATGAAGCTGGTTTCCGTAATAAATTTTTATTTTTACGCTTATTTTCGACGTTTTGAAACCGTCAGAATTAATCTTTTGTTTATTTTTATTGATTTTTCGAAAATTAATCAGATATCTCTGAATTTATTGTTCACAGGCAATTTATAATACCACGGGGTACAATAAAATAAAAATCAAGTCTGTTAAGGAATTAGTAGAAAAAGTTCCTTTTATTCCGTGGACCACTTATTTAAATAATTTAACACATCCAATTATTCGCATCGAAGATACAGATTTGATTAAAGTAAAAACTCCTAATTATTTGCTGAATTTGAAGAGTATATTGGAAACGACACCGAAGAGAATTATTGCGAATTACATGATTTGGAGAACCGTAGCCGATACGATTCCGTATTTGAATAAACATGCACGTAATCAAGAAACTAAATTAAAAAAAAGAAACGACGAAAAGTTGATTACCAGATGGAGAGAGTGTATAAATCTTATTACCGACAAAAAAGGATTAGCAGTTGGAGTCACATCACTTTATATTAGACGTTACTTTACTAATAACACCAAAGCTGCTGTTAAACCTATTGCTCATAATATCTATGACGAATTTAAGAATCTTATAAATGAGGTATTTTTTTACTTATTCACTTAGGAAACACGTTTGGTTCATTAAATTTATCTCATTAAATTTTTATCTCATTAAATTTATTTATACTTATCATATTGAATTGCAGTCTTCTTGGATGGATGAGATGTCAAAAGAGGTTGCAATACGAAAAGTCGATTTTATGAAACGTGTCATTGCTTATCCTAGTCAATTGTTAAATGACGAAACGATAGATAATTATTCTTTGCCTTTAAGTATCTCTGCGGATGATCACTTGCAAAATATTCTGAATTTAAAACGCTTTCAATTTGATTATACTCTGTCTGGTTTACGCGAAGACACTGATCAAAGACTGTGGATAACACTTTCTGATTCTACAATGGAAACTGCGTATTATTATTGTGTAATAAATGCATTTGGTAAGTGTCGTCTGATTTTTTGGCGAAATATCTTTAATTTAATTTTATGAAAATTAATTATGTTTCAACCTTTCAGTTTTGTTATCTGGCATTTTGCAACCTCCTATATTCAATTATGACTGGCCTAATTACGCGAAATTCGGTAGCATTGGATTTATAATAGGTCATGAAATGATGCACGGTTTCGACTCTAAAAATTCAGTATTTGATGAAACGGGCAGTTATCACCCCTGGTTTTCACCTGAAGTCAGAAAGAAATATTCCGACAGAATTGACTGCTTTATCGACCAGTACAATGGTTTCACAGACGAATCCTTGGGATTTTCTGTAAGTCCTACTGTATAAATTTTTCAATATTTTTCTTTACATTTTACAGAAAAATTTTGCGCTGTACTAAAAAAGTAACACAATTTTCTAGGTCAACGGCAGTTTAACAAAAAACGAAAATTTAGCAGATAATATCGGCATGAAAGTCTCGTATTACGCGTACAAAGCGTGGGAACAAAGTCACGATCAAGAACTGCCACTTCCGGACTTCAAATATACACCCGAACAAATATTTTGGATTATGTCAGTAAACTTTTTGTGCGAGAAGACGACAATGAATCATCGAATGAATCTTTTGATAATGGACGTTCACACACCCGACGATTTCCGCGTTCTAGGAGCACTATCAAATTCGCACGAATTCGCGAGATCTTTTAATTGCTCTGCTGGTTCGCGAATGAATCCCGTAAAGAAATGTAAACTTTGGTAATTTTTAGATCGAGTTTAGCATATTAATACTTGTATATATACGATTAGACTTCTTTGTAAATAGAATAAAGTTAGTTTTTACGATTAAATTTAAGTTTGAACATTATAAATTATCTAAGTCAATTAGTAAATTATTCACAGCTATATACTAATGTTAATGCATTTATACTGGACTATTATTTGAAATTATTTTATCAATATTCGTCTTCTTAATCTTTCAACTTTAAAATCTTGCCCAATTTGAATCTACATGACAAATTTCAAGGATTTACCATTTATAATTCAATGCATAGGAATCCATACGATTCATTCCGCGGGTTGATCATTTTTTTTCTTTTTTTTTTTTTGCAATCACGGAACTCAATTTCTCCATCCACTTGAAGTTCTCTCGCCTCGCCGTTCGCGAGGATCCAGTCCATCTGCATATTTATCATCGATAGGGTTCCTGCAGTTTCGCTCTGCTCGCAGTCGCGTTCAACTTTACAGAATCACCTCTCTACTTTCGTGAACTATTATTTTCAAATCTAATGCATCTTTATTTTCTGTAATGGAGAGCTTGGCAACGTAATTTTATTCTTTGAACACGTAACTTTTCTTCACATACCTTATACTGAAGCCATTTTATTTTAGAATATTTCTTCTACAATTCTAAATTATTACTATACCGTTACCTTTATAAAATATTTACTCTTTAAACCAAATGATTAAAGTTATCCGAAAAATAATAAGACATAACAATAATAATGGCACAATTCACTGATGTATTAGCCTGCAAATCTATTTCTCATAGCGATTAAAAAAAAGATGCATGTAACTGTCATTACTTACCATAATGACGGTCCGTCGTAGTTCGATCAATTGAATTGAACGCAAGTCCGACTATTCATAATTTCGTTCGGGGCGAGCGTCAACAAAATCAAATGTGCCGCCAGCGCAAACGGTATTATTGAAGCAATCAATAGCCAACAAGCCTGCACATTCAATCCCTCCTATTCTTGTCCATCCCCGATCTCTGGGCTCTCCCAGTCAGGACAACAGTCCACGTCGCGATAATCCGCCGTGAAATGTTTGCTATTTTCCGCGCGTTGTCAGGCGCAGGAGCGTGAATTTTACCGCCACCGCAAAACCTACATTAAATTCCAAAGGCGCTTGTACGCGCCGGGGTTTACCTCGCGGTCGTACTCCATAAAAGATAACCAGCTGTATCTGCTCGAAAAGCTTTACCGTCCGGCTGCGAGGCGGCGAGGATAAGTCGAGGTTGAATTTGATTAAATGCTGAGGCATATTTCGGTGTTGCGATTTTAGCGTAAATTTGATATTAAGCACTGCTGCTGTAATTAGAAAAATTGATTTTCAAATCCCTGGAAGCTTGCTATGACTACTGCAGTGATTACTTAGCTACTTGAAAGTCATTATGCTACTTTGTTTAATACTCATTTATTAATTAAATTGAAATTCGGAGAATTAAAGTTTAGCGAATTAGTTCCCGCAGTTCTTAGAATCCATAAAAATTAATTAATAGACAAATTTAGTTGTACAACTAGCTTATAACTTTAGCTGCATAGTATTGATTCGAAATTGTGGCGTTCAAGGTAATGAATTAAAACTTAATTAAACACTTACTATTGCAAAACAAAGTGTAATTAAATTATCCTTCGCATTTTACTCTCGGCTAACGTTTACCCATACGTAAAAAGTCCATACTAAATAAAAACTCCCTGCAAAATAAAAATTGCTAAACCCCCCCGATAAAAACCAGATCAGCACCGCTAGCCAAAGCAAAAGCCGACGTCGAACCCGCGCACCGTTGACTCTTCAATCCGAATCTCGCAGGCGGCCTTTACGAGCGTCGTTGCGCCCCGCGGAAGTACTCTGCCAGATATCCGCGAAGGTCCATATTCGCAGCGCCCCCCGGCTTAGAGCCCCTCCCCGCACCTGTGCGCCGTCGTTCCTGAACCGTAATGTATACAGGGCGATATATCAGTTTGCATATTGCCACTCCAATTTGGGCTGCGTATATCCTTTGCCGGCAACGCCCAACCGGAAATGTACGGCGACTCCTGATATTATAGGATATAAATCGCATTACCGCGCGAGCGGAGGGGGGAGGAGAGGCGCGCGCGGCTGCACTTTATTTAAAAGATTTTTCCTTTTTTCAGCGGCGAGCGGAGAATAATTCGGTTTCAGCCCGGCGGCTGCCGCGGGTATTGGAGCTGCGCTTGGGCGGATTTTTTTTTTGTGTTGCTGCGAGGTATATGAAGTCTTGTAAAAATGTTTGTAAAGAGATAAAGGGAAATTTGTGTTTGACTTTTGCGGCTAATTGTTTAATAAAAACACCTCAGAAATCTCAGAAAAAAAAGCTTTTTTAAAATTAATTTGAATGAGGGCATTCAGTAGCCGACTCTCTGAGATGCGATAAAATTAGCGTGAAAATATATAATAAAAGATCAATCGTGTATTTTTACCCTCAATCGCCCTCCGCAATCGCGCGGTACATGGAAAAATATACTATTTTCATCACAAATGATCAAACACGCCTGACTCCTGCTTACAAACGCAACTTAACCGTGCAGCAAATGGCAGCTCAATCGCGTCTCTCGGCGTCAATTTATCCGAGCGACACGAATAATACAGCGGAGATTCCAATAATACCGAGGCTCGCTTCCACCTTCAAAGAGTGCCTCGTCTAAGCCCTCCTTAACAGCCCAATTCACATCGGAACCAATGTCAGCGCCTGCCGTTCCTTTATCGTCCGACCTGGATTTTTTCAAGCGCGCCGCGCCGTCCATCGATCAGGAGTCGTCCCTCCCGGTTATTGCTCCCCCGCAGAAACATTACAATCAGCGCATATCGCGCGCTTGCCGGAGTAACGAGGCGGCCTCCGAGACGGGGCGTGATGGATTTTCCTAAATAGTTACCGACGAAGGGAACGCCGCGCCAACTCGGGCGCCGAGCCAAGAGAGAGAGAGAGGAGCGATGGCATTTATGCGTTATTAATGCATCGGAAGTGCCGAGCGAGCGATTGCCGCAGTTGCCGGGGAGGAGGGAAGGTGAGGAGCGCCGGGCTTTGACGGATGGGACGCGAGTTCTGAGGCAGAAGGCGGTGAATTATTTGAGTGCGTTATTGTTGCATTGGACTTATAATAATTGGTAGTTTGTTTCTCGGTTTTAAAATTTTAATAACGAAATGCGCCATAGGTGCGGGGAGTATGTGAATTGTGAAGTGTTATTTATTAGAGCAATTTTCGGTGGTCGTAAAACCGAAGTATGTTGATTGAAAAGTTTAAGACAAAGTTTGACAATTAATTTAACTTTGAGTAAACTATCGTAGTTTATGAAACTGGGGTTGCGTCATTATTTTGTCAGTCAATGTCTGCACGGAGAAAAATTTTCTAGTAAGAATTACAATAGTGCATTTTAATTCGATCGTAGACTGTAAAAATCTAAAAAATTATCATGTTCCTAGTAAATTTTACAAGTCTAAATATGAAAATTTAACATTGGACTCGTAAAATTTATAACTAGAAATTATGGTAATTTTTTAGATATTTACAGTCTGCGATCAAATTAAAATGCTCTATTGTAATTTTTACTAGAAAATTTTTTTCCGTGTAGACAGTCATATTTTAACCACATTTTAATTTTTAGGATTCAAATAAAGTAGAATTAAAACAAAATTATTACATACATTTTTTTGCCGAGCACAAAAGCTTTCCAAAATGTGTCATTTCGCCGCTTTTGACTAGATGCTAATATATATAATAAACTGTAAATTTGCCGTAGCTTCTTAATCACTTCTGCGCGGACTATTTTGCGTAAATTTAAAATTAATTATATTTACCGAACTTTACTCAAGTCTATCGTGTACCCCGGAGGAAAAGTTTATTATAATTAGCAAGTTTGAACGAAGGTCTTAATGAGCCAAGATTTGTAACGCAATTTGCTCCCAGTTTGCTCCGCGGGCCGTTACTTATGACTATTCCTGATGTACTGTCAAATCTTTTCGCAATTTTCGCGCGGTCGGAATGACGGCGATCGGTAATACACACCCTCCCGATATTTTAGCGCACAACACACGTCGTTCCCATTGTTTGCCTGGCAGATCATGGATTTGGCATTTTTCCAGTCTATGTACTTTTTTCTTCCATTCCCTCCCCCCCCCCCCCCCCC
>UCOM01002422.1:0-26344 GCA_900474385.1 Ormyrus pomaceus | reverse complement strand
GTGATTAAAGAAAAATCGATTTTTGTTAGATTTTTGCTAAAAGAGCACATAACTTTTGAAAAATCGAGCGTTAGGCCGAACGGACATATCCCAAAGTTACAGGAAAATCCATTAACCAAATGTCGTATACTTTCCTTGTTAGATAGAAAAATAAAAAAATAAATAATTAATTAAATAAAAAATAGTTTGAAATTATGTTTTTGAAATAGACTGCTTTTAATGAATCTCAGAGATAATGTTAGAACGATAAATTAGTTAGGAGGAAGCTAAGTGTCAATGAATTGGTAGCGGTTTTTTTATTATTGAGTGAAAAAACATCTCATTAGAAATGTAAATATAAAATTGAAACAAAATCTTTAAAAGCTCATAAGTTATTACCGACGATTTAGAGAAGTGGTTTTAAAAATGAACTGTTTTCATACTTAAGAGAACGTTACATTTTTAAGGTATCTCAAAATTATGTATAAAATCGAAGCTTTTTTCCAATTTATGTCAGTTTCTACTAGAAAAATCCTTTATAAATATTAAGCATCTAAAAAAAAACTGCAAAAACTCCTCCTACCATTCCCTTCCACCTCCCCGCCCCCAAAACCCCCCTCTTCCTCCCCGCAAAAAAATGCTTGTACATCTGCTCCCGCCGACCCTCCCGACAAGAAGACCCCGAAAAAAGATCCGGCCAATCGCGCCCCGGTCATTCTCTCCGGTAACGAGCCGCGCGGCCTTGTAATCCGATCAAGTCCGTTGTTCCGGCCGTTAGCGCCGATTGATTGAGTCCGGCGAACCTTTGGCCTTGGCGTTTTGTTCCGGCAGCGGCGGCGGCGTCTCCTCCTCGGGCTCGGGAAGAACGGAGGGGCTCCTAATCGGATTGCTGCCGTCGGTGCCGCGCCGTCGAGCTTTCAGCGCCAATCGCATTACCCCGGCAGCTTTGGCTTGTAGCCTCTTTGGCGCTACGGTGTTTACCTTAGCGGCGCCGCGAGCAAAAATTAGTAATGACCGCACGATCACGCGGGATGACGATGTCTGCGGGGGAGGAGAGCCTCCGCACGACGCGACGGTTGATGCTGGCTTGTAAGGAGGATCAGAGGGGATCTCGTGCCTTTTTTTTGCGGTGAAGCTGATTTGTTGATGAAAATTCTGCGGGGATTTCGTTTTCTACGGTGGCTTTTAGAATTTTCGCCGCTAAAAGTGTTGTTTTTAACGCGGTTGGAATTATACGCACAAGTTCCCTATAGAAAATCAATACGTTTTTTTTAACTGGGGCATGAATTATTCAAATTCTCATTAAGTTGTACTGTTTTAAACTAGTTGTCGATGCGAGCTAAAATCGAATATTCAATAATTATCTCTCATTTATAAATGTCGAAAGAGCTTTATCATCGCGCCAATATTATCTTTATAGTTAGGCCTGCCTTCACCCATCCGCACACTTCCGTCTGCAGTTAATGAGATTTATCGCTCGAATGCAGCGACGCTTTCACTCACCGTGCCCACCGTCGATATCAATGTTCGGCCCTCCGTCTAATACAATCGGTGAATGTGTATGATTTATTACGTGTCTAATGTAAACCGTAACTATCATGTTGTGATAGGCTTCGACTTGATATCCGCGAATGCCAGGCCGCTGATAACGAAGAGATTCACCCGTTATTACTGGTGCGCCGCCGGTTCTCGGTCTCTGCGATTGTGCCGCCTGCATTTGTTGCTGCAATTAATTAACGAGTCAGACGAGGTTAATTGGCCGCGTATATATCTACGCAACTATAACTTCGCATTGAAATTTTAATTAAACGGTTTGTTTTTCTTTCAGTTCTCGAATTGAAAAATTAACGTTCTTTGCTTAACCACTTTTATTCGTATATATAAAGTAAACTTGTCTGGTACTTAAAAATAAAGCGATATCAAAAGTATTTTCATCTTCCAATATCCACTTGAGAACAGATGTCAATAAGTTCCCTCTTTACCTCACTTCTCCGTTCTTCATCAAATCGAGCGATTCAAAACACCATCCCTTTCCCGCTCCTCCTTATCAATCTTACTTTGGCTGTTTTCGATCCTAATTTCTTCCGGCGCCTCTCGGCGAATCTCCGGCCGCGCGTCGAGCTCGGCGAACGATCGACTCCCCCGACGGGCGGTGCACTCAAAGAAACAGCTTAACCCAAGAACGTTCGCCAGCTCCTCTAAACGATTCGCCGACGACTTTTTAATCTATCGGCCGAGCGTTTCGGATTAAGCGCTCCCGGCTTAATGGGCAAGTTTGCCCGTTCGCGAAGAAAGAAGAGCTTCGGCGCGCATATAACGAAGGACTTTGTCTCCTGGGCGCCCGAATTGCTGCCTGGAATCGCCGCTCGAAAAGTTTCGAATTAAATCCGAAGCTGCGCGCCGGGCGGGGGACTTTGTTCGTTTTTCCCCTGAGCGACAGCTCGGGAGTGTATATTTCTCGCTTCGGAAAAAACAGGAGTTTAATCGCGAGTCTCGCTTCGGCGCGCCTCGACTTTTTTTTCTAAGCGAGAGATGGACGACGCGATTCAAAACTTGCGTCGCTGCTTGTTATCGGCCCTTGCCCTTTTGTCTCCTCTTTACTTCGAGCTGGAAGGGGTGATGAATTTTCAAATTTTCGAGGGTGGATTCATTAGGGGAAGTGAGCTTTTCGTTATTTTAAAGTGACGGAGAGTACAATAAAGCACAGGAGTTACGCGTAATACTGTTTTATGTTGTTTTAATTATTTCGTTTCGGTATTTACCACATATGAAATTTGAAAAAGCTCGTGTTCTTTTTGTGTAAGAGTGCACCGTTGTGGATACCAACGTTGATATAAATATAAAATTTATATGGCAAACCTTTGTCTTAAAATTGAAGCGTGGGTGTTTTTTCCATAAAAGCTTTTACGCGACTAAACTAAAACAAAATAAAACTGTTAACCATAAAGGTATGATTTTCAAAGCATCGCGGAAAAAGCGTAACCGTATATTTTAAAGTTACAGCAATATTTTAATTAACTATATTGATAAAAGAATTAAAGCAGTCGTATTTTTTGTCAAGGTACATCGCGGCGAAAGGGGTGCGTGTTCACATCCTTTTAATAAATCACAATTTAATTAAACTTGATATACTTGTGAGATGCAATGCGGCCGTCGCCGCTGCCGCGAAATGCTAAAAAACCAGGAATGAAAAAGTTAACTTTTTATCACGTACTTGCATAATAAATGTAAAAGAAAAGTTATGAAAAAACGTTCCGAAACTTTATATTGCACAAGGAGAGGAGGCGGCGTTACACAAAACGAGGATTTTTCGTCGGGACATAACGAAACCGGGGAGAGAGTCCGAGAATTTATTTAATCACGAGCTTCCATGAAGAATTCTTGTGTAGCATTGCTAAATAAAGTTTTCTTTCGTCTTTCGGGGATATCTCCTGGCTGCGCAGAGAGGAAAAGGCATTGATTTTATTGGTTTTTCCGAAAGGTCGGTACTCGAAGAGTACGTCGTTAAAATTTTAAATCGGAATTCGAGGATACATATGTTTCTAGAGTGCAACTTTGCCGGCGGCCGTCGGAAGTATCTTAAAGTTTTATATCTATTTCTCTTGAAGATTTATTTTTCAAGCACTCGAGTCGGGATTTAATATCATCTTGAACAATAGATGCGCGATCGAATTTTACCTGCATATCAATGAAATCGGTGAAGAGTTATATTTTACTTTCCGGTCTGCCCTTAATTCTGCGAAAAAGACTAGCCTAATAATTCATTTTAGCAATGAAGACTACTTTTCATTATTTCGCGCAATTTAAAAGAAACGTCGTTTCGGCGACAGACGCAACGGGAATGCGCAAAAAATAAAATAAATAACACTATCAAGATTTTTAACGCACACAAACTGAATGCGTTCCCAGAAGCTATTTAACACCGCGTTCCCCCGACATTTTTAACCGAAACCCGCCCTAATCTCTCCCAAAATAAAAAAAAAACTCCAACTCGTGCATATCCGCGAAATACCTGCCGCGCGCCATTATCCTCGAAAAAAATGGCACGGAAAAAATTCGCGCCACTAATCCGAGCGCGCATCAATCTCCAAAACAGTCCGGCGGCGCGACGAAGGGGGGGGGGGTGAAAGTCCGAGTCGAATCGACGGTGGGCACAACCGGCGGGAGAGAATTCGGCGCCTGTCTCTCTTTCCCCTCGGAAGTCGGGAGTCTTCGCTCGAGTGGCTCGAGTAACTCCGAGGCTTGCAAGGGACGAAGTGGCTGTCGACTAATGTCAGCGCGGTACCTGAGACGCAGTCGCGAGGGCTGCATTTTTAATGAGGCCCGAGAGCCGCCGCCGCGCTCTCTCTCTCTCTCCTCTCTCTCTCTCTCTCTCTCACTACAGCCTGGCCGTTTAAGAAATTCACCCTTGTGTGCATTAGTTAGACGCGGACTCAGTTCTCCGCTTTCTTAATGACTTTCTTTTTTAATATATAGCTGCACCTGGGAGCCAGTTGGGTTTGTTGTGTTTTATTTGTTGTTTTTTTTTACGAGTACCTAATAACATTTAATGGCTGCAGCTGAGGAAATTGGGATGTATTGTTTTATTTTATTTTTAATTGAATATTTTATTATTAGATTTATTGTACCATCATTGAGATTCTGGGAAATAGTTTTCTACTTACTAGTTGATGATAAAATTTTATTAAAATTTCCATTTTAGTTTCTAAACACCATTAAAATGCAGTTTAATAATCTAAAAAGTTCCATTTTTATTTTAAATCATTTTTTTAGAGCGCATTTTCGCTTAATAATTTCCCGCGCGGTAATTAACAAGAGACGCAATAATTTTCTTAAAAAAACACTCACCAATGTTAGTAAATAAGTAAATAATCTCTAAACACAACAAGACTCTTACCGTAAATAATAACTTGAATAAATAACGACATTGTTCTTAGACTTTTATCCTCTTTCGCGTAACTCCTGCGCTTTATTTAAAATGGAATTCTGCTGAAAATTTAAAAAGAGGAATTGTTGCTATTCAAAGCAAAATTTTAGCCCACAATTACAGCCGAGTCCATTACTGCAAAGTGAATTGCAAAAGTTACGGCTAAAGTTACTACATCTCGTTAAAACTACAATTCAAAATTTTCCCAAAAATCCATAAATCCACTTGCCTTAACCGATCGTCGATTGCTCAGCCCTTACCTTCCATATTCGTTATCGAAACGCTTCCGCCTCGCGCCGAGATATTCCCCGGATGAGAAGGATCAAGTATTCTCACTTTCAACAGCTTCCCGGCGGCTTCAAATAATAATTCCCCGCAGCCGAATTATATTGGTCGGAGCGAGAGGCGCGCTCTTTGACTCGGAGCAGCGGATTGACCGAGCTTAGGCTACTTGGACCAAATCCCCACACCGCAGTTGTGCGCAATCGAAATGAAATTCTATGCCGGAATCGAAGGCGCTCGGGGGGCTTTTAATCGGAATTTAAAAAGTCGAACGCCGCGTTTAAAAGGGTTTGCAGCTTTTGTGCCGTTTTTTTCGCGGGCATCGAGTTGTTTGTTTAGTTTAGAAGCGCACATAACCGGCGGGCGGAAGGTTAACTGGAGTTGTTGTCGCTGGGGATAATATTCATGAATATATGCACGACACGTTTTGAACTTTGGCTACTACATAAAACATGCACAGACTCGAAACTCGCTAAGAAATTTCACTTGTTACGGGTGTATAAGAAGCCGGCATATTTATCAAGCTCGGTCCGATCTTTTCTTAACCAAGTGAAAATTAGCAGTCGTTACAAGAAAAAATTAGCGCATTCCCTTTGAAATCGCTGAATTGAAGCGGCTCTCTTTGCTCCGCCAACCTCCTTTTCCAAAGCTCTCTCTCTCTCTCTCTTCCCCCCTTTGTTCCAGCGTTTGAGCAGCTTAAGAAAACTCTTCATTAGCCATACACGTGTTCCCGGAGGGAGGAAGTGGCGAAACGCGAGCAGGCGGCAGTGCAGGCCATCGAGGATAAACAAAGGCGTCCTCTCTCCTCCCCTGCCCCGCGCGCGGGGGGCTGTCCTGCTGATCGACGCCGCTGCGGCTGTCAGGGCGCAGGCGTCCTCCCTCCACTCGGCTCTGCTGCTGGTGGCGGCGGCGGCGGCTCGGCAGGCGCGCTGCTGCCTCACGGTAGTCGGCTCGGCGGCTCGGCCCAGATCTCCCGGGAGCCGCCGGCCACGAGACCTCTCCATCCATATGGGCGACGAGGTGGAGCTGGCGCGGCTCAGGCTCGCCGACATCCTGGCGCGCGCGCGCAAGCTCGACGTGCCGGGCCAGGAGCTGCTCGGGAGCAGGGCCGTCGGCAAGCTGCTGGGCAGGACCAGCGGCACCCTCGGACGCTGCGCGCTCAGACTCGGGCTGCTGGCGCTCGTCCTCGCCGCCCTCTACGTCTACGCCAGGTGGCCCACGCAGGAGGTCGACACCGTCAGGACGGTACTCAGGAGGACGGTGAGGTCATTGCTCTTGATGCCACCGAGGCGAATCTGGGTCAGGGACTTTTTGCCGGCGATATCCTCTTTCAAGGGGCACCGTTATATTGATCTCGAGGCTAAATATTAGGCGAGGGACACTGATTATTTTGGGGTAGGCCGAGGGATATAGCGGAATGCCTTAGTTTTTTTTTTTATATCCAGCGCGACTCGAGTATTCATTTGCCGCTGCGCTCGTCGCTCTCTCTCTCTCTCTCTCTCTCTCGCTCGTCGCTATCTCATTTTCACCTCTCTTTTTTCGCGCGCAAGTGTGTAATTTAACCTCTTTCTGCACATTGTTCTAAATGTGGAACAAGTGCCCCTGAAGCTACATCAACTTATCTAGACATGTGTAAAGTTCGTTATGGAGTTATAATAAAAAAAGTCTAATTAGACGACGAGTGTGCCGCCTGCCGCGGGTTTCATCGCATCTAATTATTGTAAAAATTAAACGCGAAATTCAATTTCTTCGCGAATTCATTCAATATTTGCGAGCGCGCGAGCGTAACAGTAAGCGAATTAAGCACCCGCGCCACTGCGAAATTTCTGCGTATTCTTCCGCGTTTAATTATAAATGCGTGTTTATCCAGACGATCTCGCGCGCACTTCTCTCGAATATTTGCATTCGGCTACAGGTTTTTTTTTTTCGCGAGAGCCGCGCGCAATTAGGACTTTTCCGAAAAAACTTATTTTAGGACAGTAATGGAAAGTAAATATTTAACGCGCCGGGGAAAACTCAATTAAAATTAAACGGAGAACATGCATAATGCACTTTTCATTCGATCTATTTCGGCGAAGCTGCAAATTAATCGACAAATTATCTTCTATCCGCGACTTTACTCCTCATTTATATATCCAGCAACATTTTTAATCAATATACACTGGAAATATATTCTTAATCGATATCGAATGCATTTAAAAATATATAAAATACAAACGAAAAGCCGCATGTCGATAAAATTCACTTATTATTGGGCGCATAAAGTGCCGTCCAATAATAGAATTTTCGCGACTTTGTGTGTTTATGGGTTAGTATTCCGATATTGCCTCTTTGCTGCGGTATAAGGAATTTTAATATACCGTCTTATAGTACACACCGCTGTTTCATGGCCCTCCCGCCAAATTGAAAATAACCCCTGGAAAGACTTGCGGCTAAAGGTTGCATGCAAATTTTAATAAACATTGATGAAATTCCCCGAGTGAAGGTGCAAAGTAAATTTACTTTGTGTCCTGGCTGAAAAAGCGAGATTCTTTGTAGCGCCAAGGATATTAAAGGGATCTATCGGACTCTATATATGTATAAGATTCTGGCAATTTGAGTAAGGCAGGGTATAGGTTAAATTTTATTTTAAAACCCGACTGATACTTTATTTCTGATAGATTTTAATTGCAAAATACTTGCACGGCTTTAAAATAAAATTAACTTGCTAAAAATGTTTTTGCTCTTTCTGCATTTTGTTATTATTTATATTTTAATTCATGATTGATTTGATAGTATGAAGGCGTGCGGGAGCGCGCCGAAGGCAAGTTATTTAATAAACGATATAAGCATTTATATATTTGAAACTTATAGTATCTTTTAATTCATTTATAACCATTCTGACTAAATATTTACACAAAATACTCCCCTAAATTTACTTTTACATCCTACCTTTATTTTCTTTGCCTTCAAACAAAAAAATAACAATCCAACATTGACCTGAGCTGTCGTGCGTCTGACCATATCCAAGCATTTTCCACTGAAAACTTCAAATCTCCTTTTCACAACCACAAAAATGACTGCGCGCTTCTCGAAATGGCAGCCGTAAATCTCGGCAATCCTCGGTGCGATCGGGTTCCCGGGAAAATCATAAACTCTTTAATCCAGCAAACAGCTCCTCCTGATCTCTCGGAGCGGTTAGCAAACGGATAACAGCGCCGGGCTCTAAGCGTTTAATTCGAATCGATAGCAATCGCTCGCAATTAAGAGCGCCCTTAGCCTCCGCAATGCCGGGCCAATTAACCCTCTTATTAGGAGCAAAAGGAACGCGGTTAAAAGGCAAAAACTAACGCCCGCTGGCTCTCTCTCTCTCTCCTCTCTTTACCGCGGCTCTGCGTGCGTTATCTCGCGAGAGGCGTAGCAGAGTCGAGATCTCAATTAGGATAAGGGGAAGGGGTTTGTTTAGAGGGATCGATTGTTTTTAATTTGTCATTGGCGGAGGTGGTGGAGAGGATTTTTTTTTTTTTTTTTTTGTCTGCTTGGAGATGGATTTTATGAGGACGGAGTAATGGAAAAGCTGTTTTTCTCTAGTTAATGGCGTACTTAAATTCTATTATGGCTTTTTTCCGGAGTTTGGATTGGGGACAAGCTTTTTCTTGCCCGGTAATAATGCTTTCTTTGAGAATCTTCATGAATTAAGAAAATTACTCCTTTAATAACACTTTTTTATTCTTACATTCTAATCCGACTTGAAATCGTCGAATAGAAGTAGATCCAAACGGTCTTTCAATGACTCCGAACCTCCGAAGGCAGTACGTAAAACTGGCATTGAAATACGCATAATAAAGCGAAAAAGTATAAGCGTTCTGTTTTGAAAAATATGTCGCATTTTACATTTACAGTTCCCCCGGCGGAGCGCCGCGGAAACGCGTCCGCTACTTGCGGAGCTCAGCCAACCAGCACTCCATGCCGGAATAAAAAACGCGGTGCTTACACGCGAAATACTTAAAAACATTTTGTACAACGCACATCAAAGCGCAGAGCGGTAACAGGAACTCTATCATGCTCGGCGTAAAAAGGGCAGTGGGACGATAATAAAAAAGAGACCGCGTATAAATTCATTTTATGGAACGGCGCCGTGATAAAAAAAAAAAAAAAAAAATGAACTTTTTACACAAATTTATCTCTCCCTCGTCCGCGTAACACGAAATTGATGACCTAATCTTCTTCGTCGCCGCGCGCGCAAAAACAACATATCCGCCCCGAATCCGACGTGTTCCCGGTCGCAGATCGGCGCGCCTCTCGATTCCAGAGCGCGTTTTCAATCGTTAATCGCGAGAGTCCGATCGATAATTAATTAATTAATTAAACGGAATCATTAATTAATAGCTCGCGCGCTCGGAATATCGCGGGATTTACGGTCGATACGCATAATAAAGGCAATGATTTGTGCCCGTCGTAAAACTCGATGGTAAATCCCTCAGGCTCGCTTGCATAATCCGTCAGCTGAGTTCGCGATAAATTTTAACGGCGCGCGCGCGCGCGAGAGAGCGGCTTTTATTTGCGATGCGCCGCGCGGCGCGGCCGGACAAAGGCTAAAAAATTTTTGCATACGCAGCCTCCATAACTGTCGGGCCTGAAGTCCGTGATATATTGTCCCGGCTCCTTCCGCTCGGTTACTTCTCCTTTTCGCGCTCTCGCGTTTAATCTCGCGCTCTCTCGTCGGTCGCGCGCTTTTCCAACCGCGCGCGCGGGGGCCGCGAGCTTTCGCTTTAATTTACTGGACGCGGAAAAAGGGAGTATGTATATAGAGTCGCCGCTCTCTCTCTGTAATAACGCATTATGCCCGAAGCTATTTTTGCGATAATTGTCTGCGCGCGGAGGGAGAGATGAAAGCTTTGTGAATTGCGCGCGTTGGGAAAAAGCTTGTAAAATCGCTTTTAATTTGTTTTGCGCGGCGGTGGACGAGCGGCGGCGAATTATCTGCGCGGCGGATAAGTGCTTTATTAGCAGCGAACGTTAAAAAATTATCAAAATCAGGTTGACGGAAGCGTTTGTGTCGAGTAAAAATGTAAAAGCGGAACTTGATCGACAGTAAAGTATAAAACCAGTTTTTTTTAATCAGATCATATTTTCTACCTGGCGATTTTTTATATTGATTTTGATTGACTGAGTTGAAAGCTTTCAAAGTGTTATTTTGAAAATGTAAGACAGGTCATTGTAGTATAAAAAGTTTTTATCGGAATTTCGTGGAATAATTTTTATTCGAGGCATTTCTGTAGAAATTCCATTTCTACATTCTCCGCTCGAATTCTCGATGAAGTCCGTTCCGACGTATATCTCGTCATTTTTATACCGAGGCAAGGTTTTCGTCAGCAATAATTATATAAAATTCGTAAAGACGCGAAAATTAAAAGCAGTAACTCCGCCGGGCAGAGAACGTTAAAGAGAGAAGAACCCCCGCAGACTCGACCGGACTTGAAAATAGTCGGGGGGAGAGAAAAAAGGCCAACGCGAATGCTGCACCTATACTGCATCGCTTAGAGCGGCGGAGAATATGAATTTTAAGGAGAATTCGGCTCTTTCATCCCGCTGGAAAAGTTAAAATAAATGCACGCAAAGTTCGTGAAATACAATGAGATAACGTTCCTTTTATTCAGGTGCGCGTTAAAAGCGCAGGAATAAATCGACAAATTTTATTTCGCAAAAACGACAACTTTTTTCCACTCCCCTCCGTGCACTTTTTCCAACTCTTTTCTCCGCCTCTCTCTCTCTCTCTCGAATTTTTTCAAATCCCATTTTATACCCCCCGCAGTTCTTGCAGATTTTTTTTTTTTTCTTTTTTCAAGGCAACTTTATTGGCATGCGCCAAGCGGAAGTGTAAAGAGTACATCCCCAGGAGTTGTTTCGCGACGCGGCGCTTTGATGACAAAAAAGTATATAAGTAGTCGTAGCGAGAAACTTATGCTGTTCCGCTTGAGCGGCAAAAAGAAACTGCCCCGAGGAGTCGAGCGTATCTGAAAGGACAGAGAGCCTGCAACTCCGAGCTACATACAAATGCTTGATCGCGACGACTTTGAGATAACCGCCGTGATTCTGAGAAAGTGCGCTTCTACGATTTATCCTTTTCATATTCTTCTGGCTTTCTCCCGGGGATTACTCTTTGCGATTCCGTATCGGTTTCGTGCTTATCTTTAGGCAACGCTGCATTTTTATACGTATTTTTTTTTTGGCTGGAAGATGATCCTCTCAATCGCTATATAAATCGAGTAATTTTACTGCTTTAATTACAACTCATTAAAGTATATGCAAATAATTGTTCCAAAATTCAAACTAAAATTAAATTACTATTCAAAACTCGTTCTCATCGATAAACCAAACAGTACTTCCTAAAAACTAATACCAACCCGCGCGAGTCCGTGAAAAGGCCTCAAAAACGCAAACGCAATCCAGCAAAGAATAATACCCTCCCCATAAATACCCAGGTGCGCAAATATCCGATCCGGGGGTTATGATTAAAGAGCGCGGCGAACTCCCCTCTCTCTCTCTCTATCTCTCTCTTAATCGCGGCGGCCGCGAAAAAGCCAATCCGCATATCGAGTTAACCTCGCAGTTTTTTTTTCCCCCGCCCCGAAGCGCGCTAATTGCTCGCGATCAACAGGCATCGGGCGGGGGGACTTAATTACGTATGTAAATTGCGGGACCCGCGGAGCCGAGAGAGCTCGTCAGGTTGTCACGTACAGGATCTTTTTATTTTTTCTGGAAAGTAGGTCGGCCGCTTGCCAATCGTCTCTAATTGATTCCGAGAGTCGAATTACCGGCGGACGACGGCCCTGTTATGCGAGGGAGGATTAAAGGCTGCAGCTGAGGGGAGACGGAGGAGGGACGGGGGGGGGGGGTAGAATTAATGCGAGCTTCGAAAAAGTTAGCTGCAGCAGAAGTGCTCCGGGGCGCGCGCGCACTTTGCGCTATTTAATTCAGACGGCGAGCCGAGAGTTTGACGGTGAATTTTGTATGGTGATCAATTTTCGGGGATTTTCTTCGGGGAAATTGGCCGCGGACGAACTTCCGGAGGACGCGAAGAGGGAATAAGAAAGTGGGGGGAGGGGGGGCGGCGGGCTTCCTATTTTGTTTTTCTTTCGAAACTTGGCCTTTTTAGCCCGAAAATTAAACTTTGTCAACTAAGTCGCTTCGCGAGCTAAATATATTTCGGACTTTGCGTCTTAGACGAAAGGCAAAGAGTTTTATAATATAAAACGCGAAACGTTCTTATTTACAAAGCCGAAGCAATCGAATCAGGTCGAAAGCGCCGTAAACAAACTAATCTGCAATGCAGTAAGCGAATTGTCCTTCACTTGAAGGATCCCCCCGGCGGGGCGCGCTCGGGCGGTCTTTAACCGCACACGGCAAATAATCGCATACAGGTCGAAATCCAGCGAACGCAGCCAGGCAGCAGTCCGGCCCCCTCCCGTCGCTAAACAAAGTTTGCGTATCCCAAGCCGATAACATGATCCGAGTACACAGCCTGAATGACTTGGATTACTTCCCAGGTACATATTCCGTTATCTCCCCGTTCCTATGCATAAAATATGAATCTTTGCCGAAGCTCTCTCTCTCTCTCTCTCTCTCTCTCCGCTTTATTGCTCAAAAACTCTGTCAACGCGCGGCGGAGATTAATTGCGCGCGCGCGGCGGCGGCGGTGAGAATTATTTATGTCCCTCCCGCGGGGCCCGAGCAAAGCGGTAAAGCACTCTTCTAAACGTTTCGATAAGATTCCGCGAGGCGGTTTCTGCTTCGTTAAATATAGAGACCCGCGCGGTATATCAAACGGCGGGAAATGTATCAATCAACGTCGAAATGAGCAAGTTATTATTTATCATGAATCGCTGCGAAAGCATCTCTATTCTCTTATCTTTTTGGAACATTTTTCTGACGTACGGCCGACCTTTTTTTTTTTAAGCAAACTCAGAATTCCTTTAAAAGCTTCGCTCTGTACGACTTCCGTTTATAAAAGTTACACGCAATCAGATAACTCCTTTTGCCGTTTCCGCATTACGTTTGTAATATGCGTATTGTTACACATAGCGTGGGTAGAACTAACTTTGCAGAGTGTCAACCCTGTATTTGCGGTCAGTTACCTTTAAGTCAAATCGTTAGAAACAATGTATTGCTGCGTTTCCTGAACAAAATGAATGTCGCTGTGAATTTTCGCTGAAATTGCGTCTGTCGGGCGCAGAAAATAATAAACTAATTTAATAATAAATAAGAGAAACAAACTTATTTATAATAAATCTGTATTTAAACATTTGTATTATCAAAAGTATTAGTCAACTTTTTGTATATGAAAATGTAAATGCTTCTCCGGCGAAGCTTCAAATCTAAACCGCTTTCGAAGTATCCTGTAAAATAAACCGGCCATTTCAGCCCTAAAAGCAGATTCAATTCCGCGAGAGTATAACGCGCGGCATACAAAACAATTGCGTGTTTCGTGAGTAATGGAGCCGCAAAGGCGTGATTTAAAGGACTTTTGGCGATCTCTCAAATGCCCGCGATAATTTTTTACGACTTCCGAGGCGATCTCCCCCCCTTGGCAACAATGCCTGCGGGAAGAAGGCAGCCGAGTTTTATAGGGCGAGAAGCCGAAAATGCTCCATCTCTCAAACTGTCGGTCGGCGTTATAAACAGCTTTGAAGCCCGGGAGTTTTCAATTTAGAGGATGATCCAAGTCCGGAACGATCGAGCGCCACCGTAACTTCGAAAAGCGCCCTGTTATTGAAAGGCCGACGCGCGAAGATCGCCAAATCCTATATAAATAAATTCTGGAGCCTCTGCAAGTAACTCCCTCTATATGGCTCTCGGCCGCATTTTACCTAAGCATTTATATCCGCTTAAACGCGCAATCTGGACAGCTTTCGAAAAACCTTTTCAAAACTTCTGTCGTTCGCTTGCATAAATATTTAGTCTCGTTTATTCTTGAAACGTGAATTTTCAAAATTAGTTAATACTATCGGAAAAACTAATGAAAATACATTTCTATTTGAAAATAAAAATTCAAGTGAACGCACATTAACATTTTCAATTTCGAAATCGACAAAAACTGACATGAACCCTAACGACGACAAATCGCATTTGCAAAAAAAAAAAAAACTGCAGTATAGGTGCAGAATTGAGACTCTCTTTTGAACAGCAGCTCAAGATCAAACCCAGTCAGCCTTTCCCGGAGAACAAGTGTGCGCCAACAAAAAAAAAACCCGGCAATAGATTCCCCCGCCGCGCGCGATGCTTTGGCCATTGAGCGCGAGTCGGCGCTTAAACCCACCCGATTCAGTTCAGCGGCAAATGAAGCAATTGCGCAAAGTCATTTGTGTACCCGGGATCTTACGTCGCGACAACGAACTCGTTCAGTCCCGGCTCTGAATAAGCAAACGGCGCGCGCGGCGTTTTGTTGAAACTCCATTCCGGCTTCTCCGTTGTGCCCGCCGCCTGGGAGGCCGGCCATTGTGCCCCCCCTCCCCCGATTTGCGCTCGCTTTCCGTACTCGAAAAATCACCTGAAAGACCAGAAATTTTCCATGGACGCCGGCGAGAGTCGCTCTCTCTCTCTCTCTCTCTCTCTCTCTCTCTGGTTGCGCACCCCGACTATCTCGCGCAGTAAACTTTTTAGAGAGGAATGCTAAATTTAGGGGCTACTTCCAAGTCAAAAAGAAAAATTAATGACAATGTGTCCTAGAAAATTTTTTGCGCTCTTGCTACTTTTCTGATGCTAAGCTTCAAAAAATGGGTAACGTTTTTTTTTAAGGTCGTTAAAAGATATTGAATTATAAATGTTGAATGGATGAATGTAATTTAAGAATTTTTCAGATGTAAAGAGGGAGAAAAAATAAAGAAATATTAAAAATCTTAAATTTTAGAGACGCTTCCCTTTTATAAGGACCTTCGTAATAAGAAGTTTTATATAAAAGAAATTGAATTTTCAGGGATGAATTTAAGTACGAATTCAATTTTTAATAAAGCAGTCACGGCAACTTCATTTGCATAAAAACCCGTCCATTTCAACTGGCCTTCACTTAAGTCATTGAACTACTTTGCTAACTTTTTATTTCCCCCTAAATTGTTGAACCAAGCCGCGACGATGACCAGATTCCATTGATAACTCGTATTACCAAAGCCTCCCCGATGAAACTCCAATAAAACTCCAATCCCAGCAGCGAACCGCCGAAAAAAAAAGAGCGAACGAATCCGTCAAAGCAATCTCCAGCCGAATTGCGGGGCCAAAGACGAAAGGCGGCGCCTCGGCTCGGTTATATATCGGGGACAATGAAAACGTCACTTCCATCAACGCGAGGCAGAGAAGTCGCGGACGCGAAACAGCCCCCCCCCCCTCCCCCTTCAGACTAATCACCGAGGTTTTATATCGACGATGAAAACGTCACATCCGTCACGGCGGCTTTTTAACGGCCTCCGTTCTAACGTCTCTCGAATTTCACGCTGCGCGGAAAACGACGCTTGCTTTTCGAGGGTTATTGACCTTTTTTCGATCGATAGTTTTATTACTGATTTAATTGGTAAAAAGTATATAATTATTCGAGGCTCGCTGACGTCGAAATTGATGGGAATTGATTTATAAGCATTAAAGGTCTCGATAAATTGATAGGTGTAAAGATAATTGATACAGTGGGAAAAAACTAGTTAATTTGCATGTTATAATTTAATTTATTAATTAAACGTGAGCAGTAATTAGTTCTTTTCTTCAAAATTTTTAAACCATCCCATTGCACATTAATTATTACTGACTGCATATATCGATTACATTCGAGTATACGCATCCAACGATTAATCCCTTGACCTTTCCTTGTCTATTAGAATAAAATCATTGAGGTTTAAAAAATGCGGAACCCTGAAATTCATTGAACTAGTTGAAACGAAGTGCACCAAAATTGAATGAGATTAAAATGATATTTTAATTCTAAATCCGTGCTCGCGAGTCTTTCTGATTTTTCTCCGCGCAGAAGTCTTCCCTAAAATTATAATCCCTTCCCATTAAATTATCTAGGTCAAGCTCCCACTGCGTGGAGTTATTCGGACTCGTTCGGAAATCTTCAACAGTCTTTCAAGTTCACTTCATTAATGACAATCAGACATTCTTTCCTCTTTCCCGGCGATAACTTACAAAAGGAGGCTCGTATGTTTCGGTCACAGATTTTGTTGAAATTTAAAAATATTTAAAAAATTACGTCTAGTGCTCGATGTTTCACAACTTATACACCTTCTTTAGTTGTTATAACTTTACAAGAACGAACTGCAGCGAATTCCAATTGACAATATTTGAAAGCTGAGCTGAAATCTCGCGTTGAATCGAAAAAAAATTATTGAAAAAGCTTTGTTTGCTCAAAAGTTTAAAGATTTACAAAGAGCTCTAGCAAATAGAAACGGCTACAAACATTGAAAAAGCATTGATAAATTTTTCCAGATTGAATTTTGAAAAATTGATCGATTTTTACATTCAATAGACACAACTTTTTGTATATATTTATATTAGAAAAAATATCCCATAGCTGCAACGAAATTCACGAACGAAACACGTCGGGCTCTCCTTGTTAATTGAAATCTCAAAGGAAAAAATGTTTCGTTTACAAGTCATTAAACCAAGACAGGCCCAATTAAAGTTTAACCGCCTTCCCCTAATAAAGCTCGAGCAATTCACGGGTCCAAAACTGTTTACTTATTCAGCGTAATTGCTAGTTTAGTAAATATCGCCCCCCCCCCCTCCCCTCCAAACACAGAGGCGAACTTTTCTTCCGGCTCATTAGCATTTATGAAGATTCGTAAAATTACGAATAATCCCGAGAGCCAGGCTGCGATTCCAGTCACGACGGATTTCAAGCCCAGGAGTGCTCTTTCGCAGCTTTTAATTAACATCTAGTTATAATCATTTCCTACTTCGCTCATAAGAATGCGAGCCGCGGAGTCGGGAGCCAAGGAGGCCCGGTTCTTTTCTCGAGAGGAGGGAAAAGGATGAAAAGCCGGACTGCGAGCCGAGCCGAGCTTTTTCTGTATATATGCGAGGGATTAGAATTTGTCGTAAATTAAATAAACGCCGGGAGTCGAGTTCGGGCGAGATGAATCTCTTTTCGGAGCTTAATTACTCGCATAATGTTGCCTTATTAGTGGCATTTTAATGACCAGCTGCGAGGTTTCTTTTATTTTAATTGCAGCTGAATTGCTTTCAAATCTCCCATTCAGATTTATTCAAAAACTTTTTTAAAAATTAAATTCACTCCCCTCATTAGCGGTGTTTAATCGCGACGCTGTTTTTACACGGTAAATTACGTTGCGCACTTATTGCGCCAACAGTTTCGTAAATCCAAAATCATGAACTAATCGTATATACGCGACACCCATAAAACGTTCTAAATTCGTGACTCCAATCGTCCCTTTTTACGGTTCGGAAAAATGAATTATTTACGCGAGCGATTACTTTCCATCCGCAGAGCCGAAATAATCTTGTGTCCCGTAAAAGCCGCCGGCTAGATCGGCAGCAATCATAAAAGTACCGAGCAACATGCCGTTCGTTCGTCAATAAAATCTCGCGAGCGCTAAAAGCGAATGAGAGGAGTAACACCGAAAAAATTGGCTCGAACCTCCGGGCATGATCCGTCGCCGACACGACTTGAATTTCTGCGCGCTGCGTCGCGACGCTGCTTCCCCCCTCCTCCCCTGGCAAGTTATTAAATAAGAACGACTCATCGCGAGGGACGAGGAGAGAGAGAGAGAGGGAGAAAAGAAAAAAGAAGAGAGGCGAGAGACGGAGGAACGGGGTCAGAGGAGTTTGACGAAGCGTAGAAATTGCGATAACCGCGTAGCGCCCGGATTCTCTCTTTCTCCCCTCGGCTCCTTTTTTTTTTTTATTCCCCTGCAAGAATCTCCTTTTACGAGGCAGACTCGAATCGCGCTCGAGGTTTATTCCCCGGAAGGCGCGCGAGCGGAGAGGGTATAACATTTTTTTCTTTCTCCCGAGGCTTTACGGCGCGTAGCTTTTTCTATACGCGCGACTGGATTTACTCGGGGCCGCTTGGTGTATCGGGATACGTGTACCACTCGAGGAGAGCGAACTTGATGGAATTCATAATTGGCCGCGGTGAGCGCGCGTCGCCTCTTTTTTTTTTTTTTTTTTTTTTATCTCGGCCGATCGATAAGCGGTTAAACAGGCCATTTCTATGGATAACCGATTTTACGTTTATGGAATTAGCGGGAAATTTTTCAGTCCGGGGCGCGGAAAACAGTTGGAGCTCGGCGCGGGGAAAGTTTTAATTAAAATTTTTTTAGGGACAGGGGAGTAGCGCGATGATTTCTGACCGGCGCAGGTGTCACTTTTTTTCCTTGCGCCGCGGGGAGGAGATTTTTTTTTAATTTTGTCAGGCTTAATTGCTCACGGCGAGTGAGAAGCGAATCGAAGTATTCCGGACCGTTTTTTCGTTAATGAAAGATTATGCGAAACTGGCAAAATTTGATAAAATTAATAAATTTTCTCGATTAGGAGCGGAGAACAAGTATCTGTCTGGCAAAAAAGAGCTTCCTCGTACGCTAATAACGTACTTTTATAACTTCCGTATTCATTGAAAATTTGAGCTGCGCGCCCAAAGTGCTAAACCGGGCGATTTTAATAAAGGACAGGATTAGATCATTATTGGCACTTGGAGGCTTGTCTACGCCTGACTAGAGGCGAGGCTTAGCATCCATCGACTGCTTAAGCGATTCCGTCCCAGCAGTGATCAGCGTCTCGGTAATTTCGTTTTATAGTGGCGCAAAACGTGCCGCGGCTTCTTAATCAGCTTATCGTAATTCTCTTATCGTAAACTGTTAATAAAAGCCGCGCTTATATACGCTCTCGTATCTTTTCGGCTGACGAATTTCTAAAAGAGTCACTATTATTGCCCGCCTATCTAATCGCGTTTGCAAACTTGCCGCAAACGTAATTTCTGGAATTTTCAAGCGAGGAGCTGGAGACGAGGCGCTTTTTTAATTTGCCTTTTTATGGATGGTTTCTATAAATTTTAAAAACTTACATATTACTTTTTGGGTGTCCTCCTTTTGAGGTAGGACGAGGTCTCTTTTAAAGCCAAGAGTGGAATTCTTACTTTGAAAAGAGATCCGGAAAATTTCGCTCGCCGGAAGTCCAAATTTCACTTTGAAATTCAAGGAACATCCCCGGTAATATCAAAAGTTTTGGTGTAACCCCGCATTTTTCTGGAATGTAAAGTTGATGAAAAATGTTGATTTTACAGTCCGCCGTTGCCCCTTCCCTCCCAAAAGATACCGTCTCATTATCAGCATAATTAAACAATCGTAAAAAACGCAAATAATCCCTTGCCGAGAGCTTG
The DNA here is from genome assembly GCA_900474385.1 of Ormyrus pomaceus. NCBI lineage: Eukaryota > Metazoa > Arthropoda > Insecta > Hymenoptera > Ormyridae > Ormyrus > Ormyrus pomaceus. Next base: position 6,797 of record UCOM01002422.1, on the reverse strand, counting down.
TTTTCAGGAATAACTTTGCATAATTTTTCGCATTTCCCCCGGCTGCACGCGCGCGTACCATAAAAACAGCGTCAAAATACTTACCTTACTCTCCTGACCCGAATTCCCGCGGAAATGCGCAGCGAAGCCGACCCCCCTCCGTCCCGGCGGCAAAACGGTCCCCTAAAAATTCCCGAAAAGGCATCAGCCCCCCACTAACGACTCCGCAGTATTAATACGCCGGCTGTTGCCGCGCGCGCGAACGGGAGGATGGGGCGCGGGGGGGAGGGGGGTGCTGTAGAATTTAATTAAATTTTCGGAAAAAAAGCTCGCTCGCCGTGCTCTCGGTGTCCCGCGCCTACGTGACAGCGGCAGTCGTTAACCGGTTTTAACCCCTTGCCGCGCATGCACAGCTCGGCGGCGGGGAAAGGAGCTGCGATAAGCTCGATTGCGGTAAACGAGGGGCATTAGCGCGGGCCGCGCGAGCGACAATGCATATAATACGCGCACTTTCGCTACCCACCGCCCCTAATAGGAATATTAATATTAATCGCCGATGCGCCGCCGCCGCAGCCGCCGGCGGAGCTTCAATGGTTCGATGGGGCCACTTGCGCATTAATATATGTGCGTTTTATCAATACCGGGCACGTTTAACGGCGGCGGTCCGGAATTTTGAGTGGCTGCTTGAAATTCGAGGTTCACGGGTGGTTTAGGGCTGATTTTCTTTTTGCTGATGTTTGCCCGGGTTGGGCTACTGATAATGGGAGCTGCAATCTGATAAGTTCCGGGGCTTGTAGATTAAAGGGGTTAATGGCTCTTCGGAGTTACGAGGCGGATTTCGATGGGTTTTATCGAAAAAAATTATTTAATTACGAGATTTCCTCGTGTTGCGATGATTCAGTTGCTAGTCGGGGCGTAACCAATTGATAACGCGACGTCATCGAAGCTATTTTTACGTTTATCAGCAAACTTCGGCAAAATTAGTAGCTTTGTAGCCGTGTTCTGCAGGCCTAACATTTTAGAATTTATACTCCGAGAAAAAAATTTCTTTAAATCGAAGAATGCTTCATTGCGGGCAATCGGTTAAATATTTTGTTGATTCAAAGAAAACATTCTTTAATTCAAAGAAACCCCTTTTTAATGGAAAGAAAGTTTCTGTAAAAAAAGAAAATTTTATTAAAAAAAAAGAAAATTGCTTTCCATTAAAAAGGGGTTTCTTTGAATTAAAGAACATTTTTTTTTAATCAAAAAAATATTTAACCGATTGCCCGCAATGAAGCTTTCTTTGATTTAAAGAAATTTTTTTCTCGGTGTATTCACCTCAAAATATAAACCAATAAAGAGCTACAAAATGCACTTCACCCACCAGTAAATTCTAAATGGATCATCACGTCCCTTATTAAAACTGCAGAGGCGACCTGCAGCTTATTAATAAAGTGCAAAAAAATGTTTTCGCCCGGGATCGAACCGGGGACCTTCCGCGTGTTAGGCGGATGTGATAACCACTACACCACGAAAACGCGCTGTAAGGTATAATTCGCTCAGCCGGTGAAAGCGTAGCAGCTCCTATGAATAAATTACCGTTTAGAGTAGGCGCGCATTCGAAATACGTATATATATATGCACGCGGCGGCGGCGTACACATATAGGAGCTCCGCTCGCGGCGGCGGCAACGGAGGCGGCGCACAAGTGTTATTGACTTTTTTTTCCTCGGTCAATTTGGGTGCAATTTCCACGTAAAAGCATATTGAAGGGCCCGCAGCCACTCGCGCCGCGCTCGCGGCACTCGATACGTTGTGTAAAAGACAGAAACGAAATTTTCTCCTTAAGTTTACAGCTTTTCGGGCTAATTATTCGCTCTATAATACTCTGTTTAATTAGAAGACGAGCTTTGCCATTGCGGAACCTTAGTTCTTTCGACGGCAAAATTATAGAGAGCTATACGCGTTTTAATTGGGAGAGAGAGCGGAAAATTAAGTGGGAGAGGACTGGCGCTATTTCGATGGGCCCCTGATTAGCTTTAGGTGCAGTCAAAGGTAACTTATCAAGACACCTGAAATATTCAATATAGACTTCGCACCTGGAAATATTTCACAAACGAGTAATCACAGCACATCTTCAATAGATAAATAATTACTCGGGCTCCTTAAATAATCCAGAGTCCCCCCGCGAAGAGTCCTCGTCTGCATACTTTCGAAAGTCCGCTCTTCGCTTTTATAGCGCGAAGTATGCGCCTCTGACAAATAGCCCCTCTCCCCCCCCTTAATAAGTTTAAATTAGCACAAAGAAAATTAATCTCGGCGCTATCGCCCGGACCCAATTAAATTTCCACGCTCAAAAGGACGGAAAGAGAGACAGGAGCTCGAGGCGCGGCGCGCGTCGGCTTTCGCGCCCCAAGGAGGAGGGAAAGGAGGAGCGAAAGTGCACGGAGATACGCCCGCGGAGAGCCTTCGGAGGGTCAACGATCTCCCTCCGAACTTTAGCCGCTGCCAGAGGCTAGGAGAGGATGTAGATCGGACTGTCTAAAGTGTATATAGCGCGAGCGAGCGAGCGCGCCGCCTTTTTTCCTCGGAATGTCGATGCGACCAGAGATCTCCGGTACTAATGGAATTCTCTGCCGTGAAAATAGACCGCGCTATTTTTGGCTTGGGAATATTACGCGGAGTTTGGCTAAAGGCTTCCGCCCTCGGGTTTCGCGAGGAACCTGTGTAATTGAAATTTATTGATTTGGATTGTTTTGGAAACTGGTGTATTAAAGTGAAATGGGCTGTTTCGTTCGTTTATTGGAATTTCGAAGCGTTAATGATTTACCGAGGGTATTAATTCAATTGCGCAAAAAAAAATGCATTTATTATTATACACGTATTTAAATTTGTTTTCCAAACGGCAAAACTTTTAATCTGCTGTATTTATTAAAGACTAAAAGAATAATTAATTCATAATCAATCGGTAAGTTGTTTGGATAAACCGATATTGAATTTACGAAATTATGTCGCTACATGAATGCACCGCCTGAATTTATGAGATTAATGCTGCACTTTGTTTTAATAAATTTAACGATAATGAAATGCATTACTCAGTTTTACCGTCAAATATACAATGATTGCAAGGATTATATAAAACGCAAAAAATATTGCAGACTTATCGAAATAAATAATTATAAAAGCATGAAAATCCAATATAATATAACGGGTAATTATGGCAATTAGGTGTTCATTAATCAACACTTTTATTAAAATAAAGACCAACATTTGCATAATTTTCGTTTATTTTATTTAACTGAAATAATTAATATATACAATTATAAGATAACCCTTGTTAATATTTGTAATTAGTAAAAAAGCTAAAAATTGTTGCTTGTTAATATTTGTAATTAGTAAAAAAGCTAAAAATCAAAAAAGTAACCCCGCGCTTCTTCCAAACTTGATAATTCCTCCGCACTTTTCTCTCCCCTGGCAAAGCCTCCAAAGTCCATCCCTCGACTCCAAAGGCAGAAAGGCCGGGGCAAACACGGGGCCGCATCATAAGACACAGCCTCGCAGCCCTCCATACATCCCGCACGTTCATACACCCAACCGCCCGGCAGGCAGGCAGGCAGGCAGGCAGGCAGGCTGCAAAAGCCGGCGAAATTCGGTGGAGCGGACGAGTCAAAGGGGGACTTCGTTAAACGGCACACGGCGGGCAAACACGCCCGGACTTTCGAGTGCGATACTCTCTCTCTCTCTCTCTCGCGAATCTCCTCAAACAGCGGCTGATTATGCGCCGCCACGTTTGACAAAGGGATGCCGCGCCGCTTTTTGGGAGAGGGGTGGGGGCGGCGGATTCCGCCGACGAAAAATCCCCTGATTGCCCCGTGTTTGCGGAGGTGGAGCTTGAATTGCAAAAAGGGATTGATTGGGGCTGCGGTGCGTGGGCCATTATGATGCGGCCGCGGCGGGGAAACAAAAGCCGAATGGTCGAGAGAGGGCGGAAATTATTTTTTATTAGCAAAATAGGTGTTTATGGGGTCTCGCTTTTGAAGAAAGCGGCTTTTGTGATTCGCGGACAAAGCCTGATTTATCGGCTCTGCCGATTAAAATAGTTGTTGGGACTGCGGGCAGGGCTTTACGTGGGAAATCGCTTTTTCATGTAAACTTTTTACATTGTTTAGCGCTGAATGCTCAAAAATAGAAATCGTTGAAAACGTTCGTATCAAATACTGTAAACCGAATTCTCCTGTTCGTTTATTCATTTATTGATACGGTTTTTGAATTGCAAAAATTGCAGTTGGATGTATCTATTGAATTTAAATTTATTACGTTTTATATTATATAATATGAACAATTTTGTGTTATAATAAAGTTCTGCAATTATATAATAATTTTTTCTCTGGAAAACAAAAAATGTTTTCGCCCGGGATCGAACCGGGGACCTTCCGCGTGTTAGGCGGATGTGATAACCACTACACCACGAAAACATATATATGCTGAAATTAAATCGTCCGATTACAGCCTGGCTTTAGTTCTGCCTCTCTCTTTATACGTACATGCAAGTCATTATATTGATTTCTACAGCAGTCTACGTGTATATAAAAATAAATAAAGCTATTTTTACGTTCCAAAAAGCGTATAAATATTAAAGTACGAATATAACTAAATTAATCATTTTACAAAATGCATATTGCTTTATTTTAACATGATAAATACGGAAATTCATTTGTTTACTTTATTATCTGGCTTTAATTAAACAAATTGGCCAAACTTTTTAAAAAATATTAATTAACTTTATCAAAAATACAGTGATCCGCAACTTTCAAATTATGTCACAATACTCACACCGATCGCCTACCAAGATAATTTCAGAATCTATCACGTCGCAAATTCATTAATCACTTCTCAAACAGACACCAAATAAACAACTAAAAGCAACTTTTAATTCCCGCCGTGAGCCTCTCCCCATCGCTTCTGAAAAGTCAAAAAGTTCAAGCTCTCTCTCTCTCTCTCTCTCCGGCAAAAAAGGGCCAGAGACTATATATATCTCGAATTTATCCGCGGACGCGCTTAACGAATTCACCGGGGAAATCTCGAAGGTAAAAGCCGATGACGCCCGCGGAATATTCTCCCCGCCCTTACCCTTCCTTAAAGAGAAAACTCATCCATTTCCGCGCCGCCCTCCCGCGTGTGACATCGGGACGCCGCAAAAAAAGCAAGAGCGCAGCGGTGCATTTGTTGATTTGCTCGTGTCGTTCGGCCGTATGCCGATGTAATAATGCCGCAAGACACTAGGCTCCCGAGGACGAGGCTTTTAAAGAGGCGCTGCGCGGTCGTTCTCGCTCAAATGATTCGCGCGCGGCGAATCTGGTTGGACTTTATTAAGGATTCGCTGCGAGTTATTTCTCGTTACACTTATTTAATGCTTTTTATTTGATGGCTTCAAATAATTGACTGCATCCTAACCGAGGAAAAAGCAAAAAAAAGCAGCAAAAAGTCAATTAGGGAAGAAAGATTCTCACTATTTCTAAGTAATTATTTTATACTTCCAACAATGATTGGTTTTATTTACAAATTTTTTGTTTCAAAAAAACGAACGCATGAATATTAAAAGAACTTATAATTAAGTCCGAACAAATGTAAAAGCGAATGCGCACGGACAAATGGACTGGAAAAAAACGCTCGCTCGTAATTCCCGTAATCCGGTAAGCAGATTAAACGTATGTGCGCTTAAAACATTTTAATGAACCTCGGCGGCTAAAAACCCGCTGCATTAACAACTAAATTAAAAAAATAGCCAATCCACATGCACCCCAGCAACAAAACCCAGCTGCCTCGAGAGCTTAGTACGGACAACTCTCCTCCCCCCCTCCATCCCTAATCCAGCGGCTCGAAAACTCCGCGCAAGATTTCCGGCGCGCGCGCGAACCTCCGAAAACGGCGGCGGCGCGCGTATAGGCTCAGCGCGCGGACTGCGCATCTGCGGCCCCCGCGCGGAGCCCTCTCCCGCGGAGTATTAAAGGCGCGGCTCGAACCAGCCGGGCATAATATAACGCCGCAGCTGCACGGCGACTTGATCGCTTCGTTAATCTCGAGCGCAAAGCCCCGACGTGCGAAGCTTACGAGCCTACGTGTGTTTCGGCTATGAACTTCCCAAGAGAGGGAGAGAGAGAGAGAGAGAGAGAGAGAGAGAGCTTTATAAAGGTCTGCGGGAAGGTTTTCGCCCGAGTTGGGAAGAGCTGGCCGAGAGGTGAGGCGGGACGGCGCGAAGGGATATAGTATATATGTATATATCGATTCCGGGAGGATTTTGAATTTTTCTCTTAAAAATCTGCCTCTTATCATTTGCTTCGTAATTTACGGGGCATTCGTATCAGCGCATGCGAGCCATAAATAATAAACGCGTCACTGTCGCGTGTAACGAGCTCGATTTATTACTCGAACGATGGCGTTTTTTCAGCGCATAAAGGAAGTCCCATTATTTCTGGGGAAATGATAATTGGAAAAGAATGCGATTTGAATTTTTATTTGAAAACGAATACGGGTTTACTTTTTTTTACTTTGGATGATACAATAAATAAAGATATTGGTTCTACTCGGGAAGGCAGCCGAATTTCACGATCTCACTCGAATATTTCAATATACAAAAACCAATTCATTCCCCAACCTCTCCATCTTATTTTCCCGTTCCATTATCACCCTCATTAACAATTCAATCTTCAATCAAGCTGAAAGTTCCGCCGTCGAAAATCCTTACATACACCAAAAAAAAAAACTCGCCCGTGCCCCGAGAAAACTCCGGGGAAAATGAATGCGCAATTCCTCGTGGGGGGGGGGGGGAGGGGGGGG
>UCOM01002421.1:0-26389 GCA_900474385.1 Ormyrus pomaceus | reverse complement strand
CATTTCAGCACCCCCCTGGCACTCTCTCTCTCTCCGGTGCGACTCTCGCCCTTTCCCTTAACTCTTCCTCAGCCCCTTCCCGTACGCCCCCGTCCGCCCCTTCGGCCGACGTGAATGCTTAATTAACAAAACGCGGCTCTAAATTACATCGTACGTACCGAGAAGGACGTCCCGGCAGCAGCGACTCGCTCCGAAGGGCCGCTGATGAAATAGAGGACCGTTTACGCGTGTGCGCCACGTACGCGCGCGTACTCTGGAGCCCCGCGCAAGAGCTACGCTGATAATTGTAATTTATATTCCTCGCTTTTTACTGCGGCGAATAATTGCCCGCTATGCTATTTTTTTTTGGAGGGAGAAACGATGAGTTTGGATTGTTGGAGGGTTGTGTTAAAGTAAATTCAATGAAAGTTGGAGGAGCGAGGGTTAACAGTATTGTAATAGTTGTTTGTGCTTGTGGATTTATTTAAGTACTCGAAACTTGTGCAATTAGTATATTCAAACTACTGATATAAAAGGAAACCCAGTAACTTATAGTGCGATTGAGAAGAAAGTTTAAATTTTGCTTAATTAAAAATTTAAGAATTATTTTGGTATAATATTCTTGTAGAATAATTTGTTAGTTTACCAAGTGTGAATTCCTCCATATAATATGTTAAGTATGAATCTACTCATATTCCATTTGCATGGGTATAATTTTTTATAAAATTATTATATTTATAATATCATTCCGCAGTAAGTTGTGTAACATGCAATCTTCAATGCGCATTATTTGAAAAGAAGAAAATTACAATCATAGTTTACCACAAAATTTTATTTTAGAATCTTCATTCGGAATGTAATTTAAGTTGAAGAATGAAATTTTGCTTCAAAACTTATAATATTATAGTATAGATTATAGTATATAATACAAAGTTTTTACAAATTTTCCACAAATTATAATTTATCAATCATAATTTGTTTTTATCTTCAAAGACATTAGAGATGCGCACATGTGATCCGTAAACTAAAGAAAGAAAGCCATCATCTCGGAACGTTTAATCTTTCTCGCATAATAAAAATCATTTATCAAACATACAAAGGGCCTATAGATACGAATAAAAATCCCGCTTACGCAATTGCTTGCTGCATGAATCCGAACAAGGCGTCCTTCCCGAATTCACGAACACAAAACCGCCAGCCGCAACAAAACCCAAAAGCGAACGCGGAACTTGGTCTCTTCACCGACCGAAAAAAAAAATCCTTTGTCCAAACCCACTCGGGACTTGTGCTAAGTACCGAGAAAAAAGTGCGAAAAGCCACAATATTCATTAGCCTTCAATTGGTACAAATGGATTTCTACCATTGGACCTCTAGCTCCTTGGAAGTCTAAATCGAGTTCCCATAATCACATTAGCCTTTGACACGGTGACTTAGACGCGGCTCCGGCGGCAGTACGTAACAAGGGAGGAAGAGCGATGGCGTAAACGCCTAAAGGGTCGTCGCCTACATGGTTGCGCACAGCTGTTCTTAGCCGCAGTGGCTGATTTCATTATGCGCCGATATCAAGAGACGTTCGCGGTCTCGCCTTTGTGTGCGATTGCGACAAAAGGAGTAACAGTGGGCAATGCGAGAGGCGGGATTAGCGAGCCGAGAAGAAATTTTACGCCTCGGTAATTACGGTTAAATCGAACTATTTCACGGAATATGTTTGCGCATGATTTGCATTTGGAAGTGAAATTGCCACTTGATAAATGTGATTATTGGATAATTTTACGGGATGGATTTCGTATTATATAAAATATGATTAATGATATAAATTAACGCGATCTTGGTAAGAAAATGTAATGTCTTACCGATCAAGCAACTTACAAACGACTGATAAATCGACTAGAAAATTCTAAAGTTACATTCGAATCTCTAAAACTCATATATTATGTTAGCAGACGATAAAATCTTTCTTCTAGTTAACGCTTGGGATTAAGCTGAAAAATATTGCACTCTTGTGATTTCACCGCTCGAGGATAGCATTCTTTTTCCCCCGACAAAGCGCAAAAACATAAATAAGCTGCAGCAACACCTGCGCCGTTCCAGACCTTAAGGAAAGACCTCGGAGCTTTACTGTATTAAAAATATTTTTCTTCCACCGCGTCCCCTCCCTCCGGCGTCCACGAAAAAGCAAATATAAATTAACCCAGGCCGGTATTACGGAAAAGGCGTTTCGTGCATAAAACATCGTGTGCCACCGCGGACAAATATCAGCGGACCGGTCCGAGTGTGTTAACGGCCCGTCAATGTTTACACCCGGCTAGTGAAAGTACATTTGATTAGTTGACGCGGCTCTTTCTTCGCCGACTCTCGATATTCGACAGCCGACGTACTTAGGGTCAACTGGGGTCGAGTGTGAATGACGTTTCCATAATCGATATTGATTCTCATCGACGGGCCTCCGGCGCGAGTCAATTCCACACAAACACACACACACACATCTGCGACGGCTCCTTTTTTTCCCCGCGACCGTCCCCCGTTTTATCTTCGCAGTCGCGCGCGCGCACACACACGTCCGCGGCTCGTGTTTGCAAAATAAATTAATTCGTCGACGCAAGCTTCTCGGGACGGCAGAAGGCGATTCATCATCCGGCGCGCGGAGCGCGTATGTTGGCCTCTCTCTCTCTCTCTCTCTCTCTCTCTCCTCGCACTGCGCTACTGTGCTTTGTTGCAATGCGACGACAGTGAAAACGTATTATGTATTTTTTACCTTCCCCCCCGGCCGCGCTACAATGCCGGAAGTAATGAAATTTCTTCTTCCATTTTTACTTGCGGGGAGACAGGTGACGCGAGCTTTCAGAAGAATTCCTGATGGTTTTAATGAATTTTCCTTTACCGGGGAAGGTATATACGCGGTGTGTTGCGAGACATTTTTCACGCGGGCCACTTCGCGTTATCGATCGATATTTTTGACGGCTCGTTCTGGTGTAGCCTTAATTAACTGCTATCCTCCAAAGTGTTTGGAAGATATAATAGGTTTACGTGTTTGCTGTCGATTATAATGATTAAGAGCGTCGCCGTGTACATTCTTGGCTAAGGCCACTAATGGCACGCTTTGGCTTTTTCGTTTGTCCTCCTTTTTTTCTCCGTGTATTTACATTCGGATGTGTGTAAATATACATGCAAATTTGACGTTTTTCATTGTACATAAATTATCGCTCGATAATCTTGTGTGCCCGTAGTTACTTGCAACCGAGCCAGACAGGACTATTATTTTTTTAGAATGTATACAAATAGAGTATTATAGGAAATTGCGTATTTTGAGGAGAACGATGTAGCTCATTCTTTTGACATGCAAATGAGTATGAAGCTTAATGTTTCTCCGGACATATACGTACTTTGCATAATCAAACAAATCGAAAAATGCTGGAAAAATGTAATAGAATTTTTTTTTTTTGGGAATTTCGGAGATTTGCCTAAACTAACATCTACGCAGAAAAACCACTCGAATCATTCAGCGTCATGCAATCCGAGAGCAATTTGAATAAATTTTAATAAATCATCGATATATTTTAAAAGGCCGCATTTAAAAAAAATTTGATGTCACAATAAATTTAACGTTTCTTTATGGGAAAATCCCGTCAGTCGAATTCGATAAAGATCTAACGACGGGACCAGCAAAATCTTTCGACTTTCCAGAATCAGTAGCATCTCAAGCAGCGCTTACATAACGCGCCGCCGCTTCTTTCCTCGAAGCAGCTCTCTCTCTCTCTCGCTCTCTCTCTCTCTCTCTCTCTCTCTCTCTCTCGCTCTCTCTCTCTCTCTCTCTCTCTCTCTCTCTCCTCGTTTCATAGAAAGCGTTTGAACAAGGCGACACTTACAGCCCGCCGACTTGTCGCACTTGCTTGGTGACACAATCGGCTAGCTTATCCGCCGATCGTGCGGCCAGTTCGCGCTTAGATCACCGCGCGCCGACACAAATATATATAATAAAACGCTCGGAATTTTGTAGCGCGCGCGAGAAGCTCGTTGAAAAGTATTAATCGGCGCCGGTCGATCGCGTCACCGCTCGAAAAGAAAAATAGATTATATCCGCGGCACTTGCTCGGCGTGCAATCTATCAGGTGCACGCACACATCGAATAGAGAAAGATGGAGGGTAAACGATCCATAAATCACGGCGAACGCTCACATAATTGCCGCCGCGGCGGCGGCGGCGGCGGCGCGGAGCGCCCGGGCCAGCGCCACTTCGCAGTACAAACAACTGGCAATTTTCGATAATTGCATCGAGGCCCCCGCGGGCACCTCGCCTCCGCGCCCCGCGGAAGGATAAGCTTCGGCGTAACTCATTACTACGGCTCTGTCCCGCGCCGTGTTTATTATACGGATTTCGGCGCTTGTTAAACTGGCTTTTTTGGGAGCTCCGGCCGCCGAGGATCGCGCGCGTAAAAACATCGGCCTAATGGAATGTTTCGCCAACTTTTTTTTGTCCGCCGACGTGTCGAAAGACTCGTCTAGCTACTGCCAAAATGTTTGCTCGACTCCGCAAATCGAATGCTTTACGACAATCTAAACCGCGTTTCCACCATTGTTACAAAATATTTTGCGGGTGACTTTTTCAAACGAACATTGTACGGGGGGGTCCAAAAAAATGCGAACATCTCCTTCCCTTTTATTTTTGGACTCGTTTCGCTCGGTGCTACCGGTGACTCTGGGTTTTCATCCTTCCTATATATATATATATATGTATATATACCTTCGGCCACGTTATCGCTTATCTAAACGAGACACGATTTTTCTGAAATGCCCCGCGAAATTATACGACCGAATGCGCGCGCTGCCACGGCCATGAATGGGTTTGAACGCTCTTGCGGAAGTGTCAGGTATAGAGAGAGAGAGGAGAGAATCTATACGTGCGCCACGTAAAGAAAAAAAGCGGTATCGAATGATCTTCCTTATTTCGCAGAGCACCGGCAAAGCTTGAAATTCGCGTTCGTTTATATCGAACCTTTTCGGATGTCTCTGTATTACGCTCCTTTTGCCGGCTCTTTAATGTTTGTTAAAAGCAAAATGACTAAGGTTAAAATTTTTGGAAAACGACCGAAGAGAGTTTTGTACGATGACTCGAGAGGGTTGAAGGGTACTACACACGTGGTTGAACGCCACTCAAAATTGAGTTTGGCATTCCTCCAAATCCTTTGATTCTCTCTCTGTCTCTCTCTCTCTCTCTCTCCATTTCTCTTTTTCGCTCCATCTTTGCCGTGAATAATTTAGAGAACAATCAAATAGTTATTATATTCAATAACAATATCTCTTGAATAACAATTTCATCTAAAATCAGTGCATAAATTCTTCAAATGTTTATAAATCCAGCTGCTTTCTCGCATTAAGAAGCATGACAAGCAAAAGGAGCATCTGTGCACTCGGGCGGCTTTTTCCTTTTAAATAAATTGAAAAACAATTCGGCATAAAAGCGCTCTTTTAATATCCTTAGTACGCGTTTAAAAAGGCGCCTGGCTATGATACGCAGCTGCGCAGATACGTAATGAATACACATGCGAGTATTTATATACGTCTGAAGTCTCGCGAGTTTGATGCCGTTGATGGGCCTCCACGGTATGAAGCTTCATTAACCCCTTTTTTCTTATACCGTTCAGAGATACGGCGCACAAGAGTTCAATTGACTGCCGGGCGCGCAACAAGATTACGCTTTTAATTATCGCTAATTCAGAAACGCGCAGTTCCCGCATATCTTTCGTTTGCGTACAACTTTAGTCGGGAATTCCTCGGAGCCGGCTTGAATATCCTCTTTATAATTTCTCCATCAATACCGAAACTTTAGCCATGCATATCAATTTAACTGGATTGCGGATTTAAATTTCAGGCAAAAAATTTCCCCGAATCGACGCGTCGTTTATGGAATAAATTGATTCTTGATTTTTAATTTCTAGTCTTTAAACGCGCCAACGTTTTCAATAAAATTTTTGCGCGAAATCAGTTTTTAAAACGTATTTAACGATCATTAATAAATGCACATAGCTTTAACAGCGACGCGCACGTTTATATAATTTAAAAGATTTCAATATTATTTTCGAAAGCGAACGAACGCGCGCGTATCATTCACGATTTTCTGCTTTATCAACTCTTACGTGAAATCGGCGTAAATCAAAAGCCTGCCACTCTCGGAATAACATTTAAAAAGCGGGACATCATTCACTTAAGTTTGTCATTCGTCTTGTGCGTTCAAGAGATTGAAAGGAAGAGAGAACGAGAGAGAGACGAGGATGCGTCCACCGGTTTCCTAAGTATCCTCGACATTACAATTTTTTTTCCTTTCTCAACGGTCTCTCACATTTTTTCATCTCTCTCTCTCTTTCCCCCCGTAGCTCTTTTTCTTCTCCTCTCTCCAGAGTCCGATTCATCAAGGTTTTTGAGTGTCGTGACGCATGTCACATCGGAGCCGCGAGAAAGAGACGAAGGAGTTCCCATTAAATGCGATGACTGTTCGGCGCGCAGCCACTCCCCGCACTGCTATACGATGCCCCGTATGGAATCTTATAATAACGCAACTGTTCGATTCGCCGCGGTCTCGTTTTTTCTCGCCGCGTGATAATATTGCACTTTGTAAACGGGTAATGAGATTCTCGTGAACCGGGCCGGCATTTAGTTGTGTCGAGGCAAATTTTTAACAATTTTTTTCGGTGTCCTGAATTAAATTATTAATAAACTTTCAAAATTGAATGTTTGACGAAAGTTATACTTTTGTCGCGAAAAATTTACAACTAATTTAGATTGAATTTCGGGAAGTTGTAACCAATTTTGTGTAATAAAGCTGCGTTAAACTTCTAAACAAATTAACAAGGCATCTCGGCGCTGAAAAGTTTATTAAACGCCTAATGAGTTACAAATATGTGAAATGCTTTGAAAATGAAGCTTTTCCAGGCGGTATTATAACTGGATCTCGCAGAAAACAAATTCATTGGGAACCGTCGCATTCAAACAGCTTAATCACATTCAGTATAAGATTACCTGACTTTTGAAGTGTCTATATCGCTTTCAAAGATGAAAACTGCATCAATTAAGCAGACATACTCGCGCATGCTCTCTCTCTCTCTCTCTCTTTCTCTCTCTGTCTCTCTCATCGACTGCGCAGCACTTGCAATTAGTTCGTGTACATAATTAGTATGCAAATAGGCTTCCGCGTGTACATGCAATTTCGAGAAGTTTGAGTTCTTAAACGCGGATGTATCACGAGAGCCGTCAAATATGACCCGAAGAATTCGCTCATTGCCGCAATCTGGTTACTATTGTTTTTACACACGTATTTATACATAATTGAAAGCTGTGGAGACATTTCAAATTGATGAGATTTGAAGTCAAAAATAACGTTACGTATATCTGAAGAAAACGTGTTGCGTTCAATAAGAATCAAATAAGTCCTTCCTTTCTCGTCTATTAAATTATTATGTTACCTAAGTAGTAAAATCGACTCTTTTTAAAGTATTTATCTTTTGATAAACACCTTAAGAATTGATGTGCATTTATCAAGAAAACCCTGATGGAAATGTTGGAAAAAAGCAGAAATGTTCAAAAATAAAAAATCAATTAGGTCCAAATTATACGAATACTTTTACTTGGTTAAATAATTGCAATTAGTATTTAAAGAGCATTTATATGTATAGATACTAATTAAATTATACAATATTGTCGGATGCAATAAATGTATTTTACTTGAATAAACGTTGAATAAACATACAGAATTATTTATTACACAAAACTTCGAAGCTAGAATTAAGCAGCTTTTTGTTTATATAAAGTAAAATTTGCCAAATACATACGGAAAATTTACTTCTACTGAAAATGCGATTAGAAATCAAAAATATTAATTGCACTGGTCAAAATTATGCTAGATAGCTATTTACATCACTGTTAACCTTGCCTAGAATGATTCAGAAAGTATTTTTCCTGCGAAAAGTGAATGCATACTTAATATGAATTTTATTGCACTTGTATAATTTTCCGACATACATTACAACGCATTAAAATTGCATTTAAAATGTAATCATAATTCAAGTTTTTTCATGCACTCGCAAGTTGTGTCCCGTTAACCAGCTTGTAACGGCAATAAAAATTTTTTGCAGCGCCGTGCACTCATCGTTTGTAGTATTCTCCTGGGATGCGCCCCGCGAATCATTCAGTCAACCGTTTGCCCCTTTTTTTTCTCTTTCTCTCTCTATCTCTATCTCTCTCTCTCTCTCTCCCTTTGTGCTTGCACGTGCGTACGCAGACAAGTTTTCGTGCGATTTTCCCGCAATGCACGTTCCACTCCCGAATAACAATCAGCGCCAGCGACGTCGAATAAACGCGGAAAAAACGAGATGCGGAGGAGGCGGGAGAGGGAAGGCGAAAGACAAAGGAGTAAATGAGCAGAAACACGGAAAGAAGGACGATACGGCTGCAGTCGGCCGATAATACCTACGCGTCGATGGAAGCAGACCTTGCGTGTACTCGTTTTTGCCACCGCGCTGCTCTCAAGCTAACCATTTTTTTTTTCGCTCTTCCCGTTTTTGCACTATGTTAAAATAACAAATGGCATTGGTTTTATGAAACACAGATTTTTTTTTCTCCTATGTTTTTCCGATCATCATTTCGCCTCGCTCTTTGTTGGCTCAACAACGTCTTATTGTGCAAGCAGAGATAATACTTTTAAAATGCGAAGTGTTCGGATTTACACCCCCCATTGATTCTGGAAAAATTTCAAGCAAACTTTTTCACATTTATTCGTACCTCATTATGGGTTGATTTAGATTTCACGAATTCTTCAATTCTTTAATTCTGAAATAATCTTCATTGTGTCGCGAATTTTAGTTAATTAGCTAGAATATCATCGCAAAAATAAAGAATCGAATCCTTATCAGACAATTAAATTTGGCTGAAAAGCCGACGAGCTAGAAAGAGAGATAAAGCTTCGGACGAAAAGATGTAGGAGCAAGCAATGGGTTAACTTGAAATGTTCTCTAAGTTCGGTATATCTCGGAACCAGCGGACGTAACTGTTAACGGATCTCGTGAGCGCGAAGGGGTATTACGAGTAATCTGGCTCCGAAGCAGGGCACGTACCAGTTGTTTCGGGATATTGTTTTACCACTGTGTTCGAACTTGTACTCTCAAAAAACTTACTCCACTGGTTTAAAAGCTATAAATATCTTAACGATTTAACCTGGCCGAGTACAGCCGGCAATGCTAAATCCCTTAAACCCGATAAATTATTTACTTTGAAACTGTCAATGTATTAGTATTATAAACTTTGTTACTAAAAGCATCGAAGCCAATGCGAACGTTCGTTGTCTAAAATTATTGATTTAACATTGAACTTCGTTAATGGGAGATTATAAGATACAGCCTTATTGGCTCCCTCATTCGCGAGATTTAATTCGCTACGAGTACAATATTTGATCGAAACGCGTGTATACAATTCCGTGGATAATCCCCTGCACCGCAAAGACCGGACAATCCACCCCGAGTCATTACATATACCCGCCGGGGCGCTGTATCTGTGTAGGATAGTGACCCACAGGCTCTCCGGCTCGTTACGCAAATACAAATGAAAGGGAGATGATTCCTCCCTCTCTCTCTCCCCCCTCTTCCTTACACGGGTGAAGACACGAATTAGCGGCGAGTAACTAGTCGTTCGTGCGACCGCCGCCGCCGCCGCCGCCACCGCCGCCGCACCGTCGATTGTAATGGGGCGAGGAGCTGCGAGCAGTGGAGCGACGAAAAGCGACGATCTTGTCCAACACGAGAATCTCTATCCTCCCCCGCCGGAAACCCACCTCTGGCTGTACACTCCCCCCGCCGGAGAGAGAGTTACACGGGGCCGAAACATCCCTCCGGATCTCGGCTCCGCAAAAATTTCCAAATCCATATATGCATGAAGGTAATGCGTTTCGAATAAGCTGCTGATCACCATATGTATATAAGGAGAAGGACAATTATTCAGACGGATTATAGTTAATTAAAAGGGTTTGTTAGCTCGCTTAATTATCGTACGTGATAGTACGCGGATGGAATGAAATCATTTTTAGATATAGAATAAACGCAGTTATTTAATGCGAAGTAGGTATACAAGAGTCTGTTGTGTGGTACAGTTTTTATTCATTTTTTGTAATAATACCGCGAGGATTAACAAGCACTTTAATCCCTTTTTTCCTCGTATAAATTTTTCTGCTATTCCAACGACTTTTTAATAAAAGTTCGATATATCTCTCCAAAGTCAAACAGTTTTAATTAACGCCAGGTCTCCATTGAAATCTGCAATTCCGAAATTCTGATCTATAACGCCCCAAAAAGTTTCCGAAATTTCAATTGGCACCGCGCGGTATAACTTTTGGCTCCGCGGCGCGCTATTTCAAGTTCGACCACCGCGGCTACGGTTGACAAAGCGGAAACGCATACAGAAACTGATACCTCCGATAGCACCCCCTGCCGATTGCCGGGGCATTAATGCGTGAGCGAAAGGTGGTACACCGCGAAACTATCACTGCGGCGGCCGCGATCGGTTGTTTCCTTTTAAATGTATATGGCGCTAAGCTCTCCCGCGCCGTGATTCCACACAGCCGGCTAATAGGACGCCGCGCGCGCGTTTTTAATGATAGCTCTCGGAAAGCTCGCTGACAGGCGAATTAGTGTGTTTTACGGTCGACTTTGCGCCCGGGTAAGTTAGAGTTATTACGAAGGCAGGGACGAGGGTGCACGCCTAACAATTTTGAATTTTGCATTCGCACTTAGCACAGCTGTGAGTATTGCTTACAGTTGCGAGAGGATGATTACGGTGCTGCCTTGTAAGTGCAATGCTTACGTAAAATTTTAACAAATTTTATTAAACCCCGAAAGTTCTTAATTGGTTAAACCGCGGGGAAGTTGGGTAAAAGTTTATGTTTTTAGTTGCAGCGGATGTGAACTTTAATCAGGACTGAAAACTGACTATAGAATCTGTACAATTAATAACATTGTATAAAAAAGAGTTTTTACAGGCGCCAACAAAAAAAAAAGAAAAAAAAAACCATTTTAATAAATGCTGATGAAAAAAGCTTGAAGATATACTGCGGAAAATTGACACGGCTGCAGCTAGTATCAACGTGATATCATAATTTCTTCGTAATTATTCATCACTGAATTAATGCTGCAGGGTGAAAAAGTGTTTTTAAATCGCTTTATTTTCTCGCCCAGCCAACAGCTTTATAATGGCGTGATCATGCTCGTAAACTTCTTTTGTGTGAGCCCCTAACGAATAATTACTGGCTTTAACACAGCTTCGATAGCATCAAAGCTATTAAATTGACAAATTATTAAGACTTTTCGTTTCGTACTTTCCGCTGCGTGGAAATAAAAACATTTTGCATCTTCAAAGTATTTTTGCTTGCGAACTTGTGTATTGTGGAATACGTTAATTCAACATTTTCCTTTTCTAAAAATGTAAAATAAAAATACGAACAAATTTATGTATTCTTTATAATTTTAATTTTTACAAGCATAGATGTTATTTAACTTAAATGTTATTTGCTGCTGAAATATTAATAAATTAGTAAGCAGACATGCTGTCGAATTACTGCAGAGTTTAACTGTGAATATTTGTTTAAAAAGGATACGAAGTAAATTTTACTGAATTATTAGAGTTATATTTTGCATTAATTAAACCCAGTTATGATTCCCGGCCATTTAGCTTCTAAATCATGTCTACATATTGTAATTGTACTCCTTGACGCCTCCGCTGATTTATATTGCATACAGATATAGTCACCACCCGCGACAAAGTCATCATTTATAATAAATAAACAAGTAATTATGTTTTATTCACGAAACAGTTTCTAACAAAGTTTTTGACAAAAAACCATTCATTTCCGGAAGCAACTCGTTACTTTTGAAATGTCTCGGAGAAAAAATATTTCCTTTGACTACATTACAAACAAATGTTCCAAAGGAACTATAAGGCGCCTTTGACTGAAATACATTTCCACGGTAAATCTTCAGGTTCCTTTTAGTATCAAAGCTTTTAATATTCACGCTTCTAGAACACACTTGCGCAGAAAAAAAAAGAGCGCTTAAATCGGCTCGGCGCGCCGTGCACAGCAGCGATCCGAGCAGCGTCGTATAACTTTAGCCGAGAGATGAAGCACGATCTCCTTGGCAGCACTCGCGAGCGTTTAAATTTCGACCCGGGAATGACAAACGAGAGGGTCATTAGGTCGATTTCGTGGTTATTCCACGGTTTTTCCTCGCTCGGGGCTCCACTCGTTTGCAGTCGCCGCGCCGCGGTAAAAAGTTAATTATCGTCGACTTTCCTGCGGAGGAGAGAGAGAGAGGAGGTGAAATTGTCGACGCAAAGAGGGAAAGAGAGAACGGGGCGGGATAGAGTCGCTCTCTCGCATCGAAACATCTCTCCCTCGCCTTTTACCTCATACGTGTGTAGCGCGAACTCTATCTGCGGGTGGCGCAAAAAAGGTTAAATAGCCAAGATTAACTCCGCTGCGGTCGGAATGCCAACTTTGCTCCTTCTCGCTCTCTAACTCGTTCTCGGGCCACGGATATATAGGAGAATTGCCTCCGCAGTTGCCGCTGATGCTTGCTGCGCACTACTGCACTCCGCTCCCTCCCGTCATGAAACGAATCTATCGCTCGAACGTCGGCGAAACGCGACTTCGTAGAAGGATTCTTCAGCTTCTTTTTTCGATAAATAATCGACGCGCAAAATTTAGCCTTTCTCGGGGGGGAGGGGGAAAAAAAAACTCGCAATTAATTGCTTTTTCTCGAGCGCCCGAGACCGGAGAGGAAGAAAGCAAAGGTATACGAGACGTTTACGGGGGTACTAACATATTTCAACGGCGCCAGCGGCATTTGTTACATTGCTGCTCGAGCACTATACGTTACTAATTGGCAGCTTTCAGTAAATAAATCCCCAACTGATTCAGAGTTCTTTTTCCCTTTGCCTCGAAAGGGCATAAATCCTAGCGGCGGATGGAGGAAACAGATAAGAAATTATTCGCATTGTGCGCGGGGCGTATATAATCTCGCGCGAGAGAGCCGCTTTCCAGGGAAAAAATAATTGTGACGGTTGCGAGCGGAAGGATTTTTTTTCTCGGCCGAATCGTATGATTTTCGAGTCGGGTTGCGGCCGATATTTATGGGCAGCCGTATACCGTGAATTTACAAAATTGCTCGAATTATCGATACTTTTCCGTAATTTCTGATCGTAATAAGTGATCCGATATTTATTTTCGTAATATTGCTGTAAAGCCGATGTATAGAATATATCTTGATTTAAAGTTCACATAATGCGTAATCAATTAATTTAACGATGGGAAAAAATTTGATCGTAAAAATGTTTAACGTCGAACGCATTCATCAACTTGTCCATTTACGTAATGATTCAAATAATATTTAACTTTCATTTCTTTTTTTTTCTGTTTAAACAAAATTAAAACTTTTCTAATCACTTTTACAGTAGTGCTTTTCCAGCAACAATAAATTAATTGTTATTAAGTTTCCAAGACCATTAATCTTTGCTTGCGACCCTTTACCTTTGCCAGAAGCAGCAGTCGGGCAACTAGATATTTTATTGCTTCAATTACCCACTGGATTTGTCGGATGAAAGTGAATTTTTCCAAAAACTTTATTTCCTACCCGATCCGATAGCGCCTCCTTCAAGAAATCGACCCAGTTAACATCTTAATAAGTTTATTTTCAAAGGATTGCTCCGAACTCGTAAAGCAACATTATTCCCGAGCAAAGAGCGCCCGCTCTCTCTCTCTCTCCGGCAATAAAATCAGTCGGTCCGACATCGTCGATAAACGAAAGAGCGCGGCAGCGGCGGCGAACAAAACGACTCTCCGGCGGAGCCCTTTTCCAATGCCGAAGCATGAATTCATTAGTGCTCGACGGGCCGATTACGCGCTCCCCGGCTAATAGCCGCGCGCGCGCGGCGCAATTTATACGAATCGACTTTTACAAGAAACAAGCCCCTGATATCTTGTTCGCTCGCGTCCTTTTCCAGTAATCTACATCTGCGCGATACACGCGTCGGCCGCCGCGCAGAGAGAGAGAGAGAGAGAGAGCCGCTAAGAGAGATACATGCGCGTGATAAATTGCGGCGATCAGTTATAATGCGCGTCAGCCGGCGTATAACCAGTATTACTACTACCTCGCGGGAGTGCAGCCAAAAATATTTCGCGACTTTTTTTCCTATGCGGCCGCGATGACGGCGTATCGACTGCCGCCGCCGCCGTAGTTCCTCTCTCTTCTTTTTCTTGGCTCTCTCTCTGTCTCTTGCGCAGCCATAAATTCCGTTCACGGATTAGCGCGCGAACCCACGCGGTAGTTTAATTAAACTAGCCGGGACGTCATTGGACGCCACACCGGCGAAGGGAAGAAAAGAGAGATGAGGCTTCCTCGTGTCGGAATCTAATCGATCGGGCGCCGAGCTTCGGGCAATTTTTTACACGATTCCGGCCCCGGGAGCGCTGACTTAGCGGCGCCGCCCGCGGGATATATGCATCGTCCTCCCGCTCACTCGCTCTCTCTCTCTCTCTCTCTCTCTCTCTCTCTCTCTCGCCATGGAGCTTCGTATAATCGTGCGTAAGGAAAAGCGATTAGTCTTTCGAGGAATCGAATCGCGGCATTTGCGCACCAGTCGACGGGGAGATTTATTTTTTTTTTTCCAATTGTAATGAGTCATTGATGCAGGACTAAGCCGTCGGCGGCCGCCGCGAGGAACATAAATTTCAATAAAGAGAAAATAAACGACTCACTTGTCGACGCGGATAATGTATGAGTATTTACGCCAACTAATTGATTCCATAAAGCTTCTGACGTCTAATAATAGATTTCTTATGGATTTGCGGCGAAATGATTTGTGTCTGCTCGATCTTTTATTGGCTCGGGTAATGCAGAGTGCATTTGCAAAATTTTAAATTAAAACCTTTCGGAGCAGAGTGGAACCTGATCTTTTAGTCGAAAGTATTAGGAAATGAAAGTTGCAAGTTTACTTCATTTAACAATAATGCTGTATTTTATGCAAATTAATCATTTTAAGCGTTTGACGAATAAAATAATTTATATATGATCAAATTTAAATTATTAAAGTTACAAATAATATTTTAATTTTCCTTCGTTACTTTGCATTTTGATGTAAAGTAATCGATTAATCCTCAAAACACGCTAAAAATGAATAGAATCCAGCTTTTACTTTTAGGACCTAATCTTCATCACGATTCAAATATCTGCCCTTTCAATCTGCCCTTTTCACAATTTTAAGTGTTTCGTTTGAATGTACGTCCCCGTTATTTATCTAGCCCATTACATAAAAATGATCGACTGTAAATTTAATCAATTTACAAAGCTGCGGAAGATTCTAACAAACTAGTTGAATTTAATTAGTCTTTATTTGCACAGGCGCAGTTGTAATTTTATCGTTTGCGTAAATTAAAAAGGAAGATCATAGTGCGTAGTTTCGGGTATAATTGCAATTCGCTGGCGGAGGTTACGTGCAGGGTAATGTACGACTTTGCCAGCCGGTACACGTTATACCCGACTGTACATAAACCACCGAGTTTAAAGAGCAAATTAGTTGAATCTTTCTGTTTTCTATTAAATCTTTCACGGTAAATAAAGTCGGAATTTACGGTGCCCTTTGCTTCGCTGATATTGTCAAGTATACGCATTTCGTAAATGCTGAATTTTGCTCTGATGCGGCAGCTTCGAATTTCATAACGTAATTGCTTGTACGGAAGGAATACACCTGCAAATGCTGTGCTCCAAAGTGGAAAATTAAATCTTTTTTATATTTATAAAATTGGACTAAGTTAATTATCCAATTAGCAATCGTTTTTTTAGAGAATATTATTTTTATCATTGAGTGTATTTAGTAGGTAATTAAAATTAGTCGAAAATAAAGAAACGAAAATAAATAAATGATTTTCAGAAAATTTAACTTTTGAATGTTTAAATCCTTAAAAAAGTAGTAAGCCTGCATGGATCAATTGCAGAAGGCTTAGATTTTAATATCACAGGAAGAACCAATTGAAATACCATGTTCCAAAAAAAGCACAAAAATTTCTATTGCAAATGGAATCAAAGTACAGGAACCGATAAAGAGAAGGAAATAAAAAAACCGGAAATATAACGTTTAATTATTTCCCATCGCTAATGCATCCCATAAAAAGCAGGTGTTTTTAATGCATTTTTTACAATCCCTGTATACGCTTTTTATAATCCCCATTGAGCGCAACGACGGCCAAATACCGAGTTCCGCCAGCCGATGCCCGCGCTCTCGAAACTCAAAGCGTTTCCCGCACACGGGAAGGCATCCCCGCCGAAAAAAAAAAGAAGAAGAAGGAAGCGTAACTCACTTGGCTTATCCAAATCGGATATCTCGGTCGGCGCGTAAGCCGCGACGAGCTCCTCCTCGAGTATCAGCAGCAGCAGCAGCAGCAGCAGCGGCAGCAGGACCCTCGCTCGCTCGACACTGCACCACCACAACCGGAACCACCACATTTTTGCATCCCTTTATTCGTTCCTCGGTGGGGCTGTGCGGGCCGCTAATCGCACATGCAGCTGGGGGATGGGCCTGCTAATGGCCAGCCGGAGCTCTTTTCTTCGCTCGCGCGAGGACGAGCGCACACCGCACGTGACAGCGGCTGCCGCGCGTCAGCAGCCGTCCTTGTAATCCCGGACTAATTGCGCCGACATCTCTAAAGACAGGGGATGAGTCCCTCTCTCTAATTTATATTTATACGCCGCTCCTCCGGGGCTTAACCCATGACCTCTCTCTCCCTCACTTATCCGGGCGACGGTGCGCGTTCACCTCCCCCCGGAAAAATCAGCCCCCGACGCACTCTCTCGACGCGCGGAGGCGCGCGTGAATTACGAGGGTGGCGGTCGCGGCGCTCTCTCGCCGACCTCCCTCCTCCCCGTTGATCGAGCTGATTCGCGGTCCGCGCGGCGGTGGCTTGATTATTCTTTCATGGGCTGTGCGGCCGCGGAGGGGGCGGGGGTGCCGGGGACCGCGTCAAACCACGGCGCTTCTACGTGCCCTCACGTGCGTGTGTGTGTGTGTGTGTGCGTGCGCGCGTGCCTGCGCAGCCAGCGCAGTCTGCTTGATTAATCGTCCGTTCGACAGGCGCCTCCGCAGACCGCCGCCGGTTTATTTATCGCCCCTGCCGGCTCCTCTCTTTCTCTCTTTCTTTCTCCCGAACTTAGAGCGCCGAAAAAGTCGAGCTGGAAGTGACGTGTGCGAATCTCACTGGTCAGAAGAACCAACTGGACACTGGGCAACGTCAATGTCACTCGGGCAGTTTGGCACACACACACACACTCTCCGTAATATCCCTCGGCGCGCGGAATCGCCTTTCAAAATATCGCGCGGGCGCGCACACGTTGCCCGCTGACGGGGCAGCGGCGGTAGCGGCAGTGGCGACGGCGGCGGGCGACTGCGGCGCTCGCTGACCCACGGGCGGCTCGGTACTGAGAGGCTCGAAGCCATTGAGGAGCGGAGCGCGCACGAGAGCAGCCGAGCTCGGAGGGTTCCGCTGGCGCTCGGCTCGCTCCGCCTATATAATTCCCCGACTGGCGGAGCTAAGCGCCGCGCCGCCACCGCGCGCGCTCCGCGTCGCACCGCTCTCTGCGCAAGTGTGCGTAAAAGCCCGGCACACGCGAAAAGTCAGCCCAGGGAGAGAGAGAGAGAGAGAGCAAGGTGAGCCGCGATGATTTATCGCGCCCGGCTAATGACCGAGGAGCCGCGCCGCCGATCGTTTCGATGCTTGCGTTTGAGATCGGCCGCTCGTTCGCCGCCGGAAAATGGCCGCGCGCGCGAACCCCAGCTGTATGTGCTCTGTGCGCACTTGCGGGAAAGAGTCGAGAGGGAGAGAGATCGCGAGCCAATGTCATTCGGGGGTGGGCTTCGATGCGCTTCCCGCGGGAAGCGCGTCGAAAATTGCCGCCGAGCCGACGTACGGAGCGCGCGGGGATGAGCGATTTATGGGCTTGTTATTGCCGCGCGCGCGCGCCTTACACCGATAAATGTCGCCGCGAGCTGTCAGAGTATCAGCACCGCGCGTGTGCGAAGATTCGACGCTTTTTTCCGCGACGCGCCGCGCGCGAAGAATTATTTAGAGGATGCGCGCGCGCGCGCGACCGATGCAAATAGATCAAACCGTCGGACGCTGTTGCCAATAACGGTGCTCTGGATTTGCATTTAGCTTTGATGTTTTATTGTATTAACGACTTGTTCGTTTAGGAACAATTGGGAATAATTTAACTGGAAGTATTATATACTAATACTTATACATGAATTTTCGAAAATATGTTTTGCTAAATAATCTTTAATAGAGTATAAAACTGACTCGCAACTTTCTGTGCTGCAGGATGAGAAATTGTTCAAGTTTTTGGGAACAATACTTTTCTCAATTTTTGTCACTTAAAAGCCGCACATCTGTGATTAAATTAGTAATCCGGCGGTGTAACTCCGATGTGACACATTACCTTAATGCAGCGCGAGCAGGTTCGAATTTAGCTCGAGCTTGGCCTTTCTCGCGATTCCTGACGTTCCGAAGATTAGGGTTTGATCAATTATAAGTTTCTTATCCGGAAGAATTGATGAGGAGTCGCGGCTGAGCCTGAAAGTCGATCGATTCCTTCCCTTTCTCGGCGTGTATTTGGCACTCGGTGCACGTCGAAGATAACCGTAGGGAGAGAGAGAGAGAGAGAGCGAGAGAGGAGAGCTGCTAGCGCATCGTTAGAACTTGAACGCGGCGCAGAATCGAGATGAATTTCGGCTTTAGGGCTTAATCCGTTATCGGCCATTTCCTATACCGAATAGACAGCCCGCTCCCAT
Source organism: Ormyrus pomaceus (assembly GCA_900474385.1). Taxonomy (NCBI): domain Eukaryota; kingdom Metazoa; phylum Arthropoda; class Insecta; order Hymenoptera; family Ormyridae; genus Ormyrus; species Ormyrus pomaceus. The sequence goes on along the minus strand of UCOM01002421.1, from coordinate 7,541 downwards.
AATCCTTGCCTGGCGCGTGCCAAATCATAAAGTCAGTCCTTATCTTACGTTCTACTAACGCTGCCAGGCCAGGAGGCCGCCGCGCGGTGCTCGACCGCAAAAAAAAACCACTCGTCCCCTTTATTTCCACTAATCACGGAAATCAATTCACATTGTCGCCGAACAAAAGCGTGTCGACGGCGTCGCCGCTGCAGCTGTATACACAAAGATTCGGGCACAAAAGAGTCCGGACAAAAAGTTTTATTAGTCCAGTAAATCGTCTTATTCAAATTATATAACACATACATCAAATTATAAAACCTCAACGTGATCCTGTTTTTCTTTTTTTTTTTTGTTTTTTTAAATCATGTTATCGTTAAAAATATCCAACGCTCATTTACTTTTATGCGGGTCTTGCGCTTTACGTTATTAAAAAAAAATGCAGTTTCAAATTCTTTCAAGCAGACGTAAACAACAAGTATATACTAAATGGAGTAAACTTATTTAAAAACGCTATTACAAATTTTTCCTAATTCACTTGGATTAAAAAAATACAAAATACAATAAAAGCATAACAAGAATATCAGCAACTTGCTTAATGCTCGTCCTCGTCGTGAATACGAACGAAAAAAAAAAAAAAACTTGGCCGCGTAATCATCTTGATCGGGGTCTCCACTTCACGAGTTTTGACACCTGGACAAAACTGGCTATTAGACGCTGATCACTCAGCGTAATGTTTCCTTAACCGGGCCTCGGCTCCTCCCGTCAGTCAAGAAGCCCGAAAACCGAGCCCTTATACCCTCTTTTGCCGAATTCAAATTGGACGATCAAACGTCGCGTCGCGTTGCATAACGCGATATCCGAGATGTGGGATATCATGCGTGCGCCGCGCGCGAGAGAGAGAGAGAGAGCCTGACACCACGATACATTTTACAGGCCGCATACGAGTAGAGCGCAATCCGCGCATTCCCTCGACGGATTGAAATCCGACACCTGATTTTCTCCCCCTCTCTCTCTCGCTTACGTCTGCGCGTCAGATGCGTTACACGCAGATGAAGCCCGCCGCCGCGCTCCCGAGTGCATTCAAAGATGTTAATCCCACGCCCCAAACTCTCCAGCCGCGGTTTCAGCCGCACGGTGGGCCTTTCGAATATTTCTTCCCGGCGCGTTTGGTGAGCCGCGGATACGCTCGTTGGCTCTATTAAATTGTAGTAAATTTTTTAGTTACGCGACGCGGCCTCCTTTTCTTTATTAGCTCTTATTGCTTTTTTTCCTCGTAAATTATTGAGCGCTGCGTGAAAATATGATTTTTTTATGGCCCGTGTGCTGCGCCGTTTGAAGTCGAGAATATGTCTTCTTCAAAAAAACCATTTTCACCCGGCTTTCATCCGTGGGGATATTAAACGTAATGAAGAATTTTTATATCTTTTCATAGTTATTATTGAACTTCATTTTTTTTAATGAAAATTCTCGAGGTATGATTTTTATAATTCTAATTTTTGAGTTAAAGAGAGTGGGTAAGAAAAAAAACCGTATAAAATCTCGTCTAAAATTCTTCTGAAATTAATTATTAAAATTTACTTTCCTGATGGTAAGAGTTGATTCTGCCAGTTTTACAGATTGAAATCTTATATTCTTTGGTTTCGTCATAAAATTTCTGTCGAGTAAAAGACCTCCAGTTCAGTAATTTAAATCGTATTGATTGGAACCTCTGACAGACATTTGAAACAAAATGTATAACGACAAATTTTTTGTTCTTTGGTAGTGAAGATCCGCTTTCTCATATAAACCATTTATAATTCTTAAATTATAAATAGGAATTCTATATAATTTTAAAAATATATTTTTTAAAGCTTTATTAAAATTTTCAAGATAAAGTTAGAACAATCGTCTCTCTGGATGGAAGAATAATCTTATTATCACTTAAAATTTCATTTAGTAAAAGATCTATTTTAATAATAACCCTTTTAGAAGCAAGTTTAGAATAATTTCTTAATAGAACTTTAATAATATATCATAGAAATTTAAAAAAGCTTTTAAACGTTGTTTTAAAAAAAACTACTGAAATTGAAACATAAGAAATGCATCAATTTTAAAATAGGAAAATGTCTCTCAGCTCTTGTTAAAATTAAAGATTCTCCTTTCAAACCGATCCAGTTTAAAAAAAAAAGTTATATATAAGATTTTCGAATCTAAAGTCTGTGATTGATCTCGTTTACGTTTCCATTTCAAAACACAGCCTAGCTAACATTAGCACGGACAATAATTAAAACAAATCCAATTCGAGCGTTTGTGGCGTCCAAAAATCGTGTCCGTAATCCGAGAAAACAAACACTCCGCGTAAGTTAAATCCCGTGTTCCGAGCAACAGCTCCGTTCCCCTAAAAAAATTTTTTTCCCGAAAAGTGCCACTATAATAACACTAGAAGCCCCGCGAGCACGTGCTCCTCCCCCCCCCCCTTTCCCTCTGAAAATAACGCAAAAAGGAGGAAAGTCGAAGGAAAATAAATAAAGCCATCTCGGGGGCTGCTCTCGCCTCTCGCAGCGTCGTTGTCGCCGTAGAATCAACCATCGGAGAGTCGCCGCCGCGACACTAGCTGGGAAATCCGTTTATTTGCTTTCGGTAAGGTAACGACGGCACAGCCGCGTAATACGATGGCAGCCGAGAGCGAACGAGGGAGCCTGCCGAGGCGGAGAAAGAGAAGAGAGAGAGAGGCCGAGCGAGAGAAAGCGCCGTAACGGTTGACGGCAGGCTGATGATGGTCGGAGAGTCGTAACGTTAAAGAAGAGCGAGATGCGAAGAGACGAGGGCAGCCGCCGCGGCGGCTCTTCGGAAATTTACGCCGGTGTTTACGCCGAGTGGACCGCGGCCACGGCCTCGGGATCACATCCCTTAAGAGAAAAGGGTAGTTATTACGATTACGATGGGTCAAGAGAGGGGGCACTGGGGGGGAGGCGAGAGGAGGAAAGCGGATATCGCGCCCAAGCGCAAGCCCTATTTTTCGAGCGCGTTGCAGCGGAATAATGAAGGAGGCGAAGGCTTTGTGTTTACCACCGCGGGCCATTACCCGCCTTTCTTTCTCTCCTCCTCCCCCCCTTCGCCCTGCCGGCTTCTTTTCTTCTCTCCTTTCTTAAAACGAGATGTTCGAGTTGCCTAGTATAATCCTTTTGAATGCCCCTCGCGCCTATTGCTGCCGCGAGATTCTTGCGGCGCGGAATAAAGCGAATATTAACAATCCTTTTTTTTTTGTCGGAAAGAGTGATTTAAGGCGCGCGGTTTTAGCGAAGCTCTTTGGCATTTTTGAGACGCAGTCTTTCGAATTTGTTTTTTGGTACAATTAGCCTGCTTTCAATTCTGGAAATAAGTTATATTTATGCCAACCATTACGAACACGTTTAACGTTATCAAAAATAAAATGCGGTATAATAACATGCAAAAGCACAACTGGAAACCGAAAGATAACAAGTTGTTAAATATATTTACGAGATAGAAGCGGAACGAGTTTTCAGCCACAATATCACTTATTTATCGAGAACCCGTCGGAACTTACTTTTCATTTCATATTTTACTTCTTTGTATGTAATTAGATAGAGTGAGGGCAAGCACTTGTCGCGAGCGATTATCGATTATTTATTATTCCAAGTAAAACTGTACCGTAAAAACGACGCGAGAACAATTTAAAGCAACATTTCATCTATACCCTTTTCTCAAAAGTGTCACTTACAGACGTATTCAGCAAGATGTACGTATATATATATATATATATATCATAAGATACCCAAGAAAAGGTGCAGACAACTATCGCCGACGGAGGGAGAGGAAAGCTGATGCTTAGGAAAAAATTCTTGCCCATCGACTCCCGCCGGCAGAAATGTTTGACGGCGAGGAATAGGAATCTGTCACCGATATTCAAGAACTGAGAAGGTAAATTGTCTTTGCCGTATTCTTCTCCTTTCCTTTTTCTAAAGTATGTAGTTTAATACTCGGTAAAGAAATGTTCCCTTGCGCAACCGCGTCAGCATGTAATTTACTCGCTAATGCACTGCAGAAGTTACTTAAGCATTTCCAGCAAATAATTGCATCTTAACAGCGACCATTCGTCTATAAACAACTATAAATTCTCGCGTAAAAAGTCGTGAATCTTCCTTAAAAAGCAGCGCCGAGCTTGTCCTTTCTCTCTCTCACTTCCTTCCCCGCTTCCTCCAAACATACGAGAGAGAGAGAAAAAGAGAGAGAGAGAGAGAGAGCGCTGGGAAAACACAGTAGGTGGGATATAAATAGAGATGAAGAGCCGAGGACGATGGAGCGCGGGGCTTGCGCATCTTTACTGCGAGACAGTAGCTCTGCTTACATAGGTGAGGCAGAGACCCGTGGCGTCGTCGGCGGGTGTATATAGGAATCGGGGACAGACAGTCGAGAAATGAAAGACGTATGCGCGCGAGAGGAGCGAGAATAAACGAGCTACTCACGATCGAAAGCACGAGAGAGCGAGAGAGAGAGAGAGAGAGAGAGAGAGATGGAGCCGGATCCTGCATGCGCGCCTTCGGTTCACGTAACCGCAAGTTCGTTCGCTTGGCTGATGCTTATACGTCTCTGCTTGCCTGCCTCTAGTCGCACGTGCACGGCGCTGAGAAGAGTTTGCTGCTGTTTACTCGAGCAATGTTTAACGCCGAGGAGAGCCCCGAGGACAGATGAATTGACGAGTCGTTTAAAAAAAAAACCTCGGGGCCCGATGAAATCCGGTGAATGATCGCCCGGAAATTAGCTGGGGATAATGATGAGTAACGCCGAGTGCTCCGGTTTCGAGTAAAGATAATAAAGGAGTGCTTTGTTTTGCTGGGAAATTTAGAGAATTTAAAAAAAAAACTCTTGCTATACAATTAATTATCAAGATCAACTATATATATTGATTATATTGTCTTGTAAAAGATAATTTAAGTGATAATTGGAATATTCCAACGAAATTCTACGAACGCCTATCTTATGAATGTATCTGCATGTTACATCAAATATTCAAAAATCACTGATTACTCTGACGGATAGGTAGCCGGACTTGATGTATGCTGTGTATTCGATGAATTGTATTAATGGCAGACTGCGTGATAATTTGATATTTTACTAAGCTCGCATTATCATGTCGATATGTTAAAAATAAAACTAAAACTTATGTACAATATAAATAGTTATGCAGGGATAAAAATTTTTGTTTTCTTATAATTAATTCTTTTATGCACCGCGAATCCAAATATCTTCTTTGAATTTTTATACTTATACAGTTGAATTTATTTCCATACGATTTTTCTTTGCCAAGACATTTAAAATTTATAAAATTTTCAGCATGTAAAACCAGAAGTACATAATTTAAATGGTCCTTTTACATAAATCTTATAAGTTAAAGCAGCATTTTCGAGCATAAAAGTGGATGGATCGATGTAAAATAATTTCGCTGGCCGTGATCGTGAAATTAATGGAAAACTGGGGCGCGAATTTCGAGAAAATGAAAGCATTAGAAGGTTAAATAAATTACAAAAGAGGTAATGATCCTGCGTGTAGCGCGCCCTTTACGGGAAAGATTTAAGGCTTTTAATACTACAATCCGATAAATTATTCAAAAGGCCATTACGCGAATGGGCCTAGTTACCGTGCAAAACGTACGATTTTTACGTCGCTTCATCGCCCCGGCGAATAAAATAATTACAAAGTCGTAACTTAAGCACTTTAAAGCGGACAAAAGGCAATGAAGCGTAGCGTAAATCACCCTCCTCTCGTTATATTCACAAATTTAATTGCGAGTAATTGGCCATAAATCAGGTTACATACGCGCGGACGAAAAAAGGAGTCTAGAAGCGTGCGAGCGATAAAATCTCTCCTCCTCGCTCTCCTCGCTCCTTTCTCGCTCCGCTCCTAGTACACGGACAAAGAGGGAAGCACGCGGCAGAGCTCCCGCGAGCGAGAAGGAGAGAGAGAGAGAGAGAGAGAGGGACACTCGCTTAAAAGCACACCGGCCGATCGCATATCGCGATTCTGCGGTCTTAAAACATTATTACGCCATGCATCAGATAAAAGTGTAATTAAAGGCTTCGCACGTATATATCGGCGCCATGTTGAGCGCTCTCTCTCTCTCTCTCTCTCTCTCTCTACGCGAGGAAGACAGAGAGCGGAAGTATCCCCCGCGCTCTCACGTGCACACGCGTGCAAGCGAGAGAGGCGAAAACGTGCAGGATCGCCGAGCGGAGGACGAGTCGAGAGAGAGAGAGAGAGAGAGCTTGCAGCCTAGGATACGTGTGCGTGCGCGCAGCCGGGCAAATTGTAAAACGTGACGCAGATTACGCGCAATAGCGTCACGCCCGGGCGTAATAATAAATTATCATCGACGGACAATGTTAAACACCGCGGAGCACCGGGCGGGGAGGCCCCCGCGCCCGGCCAAATTCATCGGCGCACTAAACAAGCTGCGAGCTTTCCTGCACCCTCGGCCGCGCTTTCCCTCTTTCGTTTTCCGCGTCCCTCCTCGCCCCCCCGTTCGTTCCCTCCTCGATCGAAGGCATAAAACACCGCGCGGCAAACACCAGAACGTATATACGAACGCGCACATATATATACGCTCTCGTCGGTTATGGTATGTAAGCGCAGCCTGTGCGGAGCTGTACGCGCCCGAGCAAAATCGGCCAGAATGTAGTACGCGCCGGCAGGTAATCGTATAATCGCTCGTCGACGCTGCATTTGACTCGCGCACGCCGACACGCCGACCTTTTTCAAGGATTTACCCGAATCCGCGGCCGCTTTTGTCTGCGATAAGTCGCTTTTCGTCATTTCCCTAACGCACCCTTTCGATTTGCTGAACTTGAATGGGTTTAGTGTTAGGGCGCAATCAGGGAAGGAAATAACAGTAATGGAGAAGTTACTCAACGACGCGGACTCTTTCAATGTGCCGGTAAGTTGCAATTTGAGTGGATGAGCATTCTTTAAAATTGCTATGTAATTTACTATTGATAATAAGCGTTATGACAAGCTTAATAGAAAGATTAATAGTTTCTGCATCTAATGTAAGATTAGATTTCCGCAAGTCCTTACAACTTTATTTCCCACTCAAACTAGAAATTCAATGCTCGACTCGAATCTGGGTATCTGATCTTTGATGAAAAGTAGCGGACTGAACAGGTTAGAGGAATAATATAGTGAGAAACATAAACACTTTGATTTTGACATTTTTCATCATTTCGATACGATCTTATCTAATTTAATTAGCTATACCTATACCACTTAGACGTTTCAATTAAAATATCTTAAATTTATCAACCCGCCTTGCTTTGTAGGAAAAGAATCCAGATCAAGACCAGGCCGACGGAAGTCCGCAAAAGAGGAAAGCCGAAAAATGGGAATGATGGGTGAAACGTCAGTCGGGGTAAAAAACGACCGCCAGCCGAAATGTCAGATCGGAATGAAAGTGTACAGATTTAGCGCGCGTGCCGAACAGCCGATTAACAATGATTCGGCAAACCGACAAACGGCCTTTTTCCCGCATGCCGGATCGACCAAAAAAAAAAAAAAAAAAAAAAAAA